>JALGAQ010000009.1:3195515-3229026 GCA_028829895.1 Sinotaia quadrata | reverse complement strand
ACGCTAACTTCAGCTCCCGTATCTACTAAGAAACGTTGTTGCGATGCTCTGTCACATATGTAGAAAAGGCGACTTGTAGAGGGGCCAGTAACAGTAGTCGCCGTTACTATCTGGCCTGAACATTTCCCTGAGCTGATTCGAAACAGCAAGGTTTGATACAATTACGAGCCTTTGTACCAAACCTGCGGTGATATCGACAAATTATAGTAGAAGTATCGCGGCGAAACGGTATGCGTCGGTTGACTGACCCTGATCGGAAGTAGATCGAGGGCGTTCGGTTAAAATGGCCGTAACTTTAGCCAGCTGGAGTGACGGTACGAAAATTGTTGTTTTCGAGTCTCTATTTATGAATGCGGGGCTTTACTCGCAACAGCCTGTATTGAGGTGGATGCTTTGGCGCCGTAACATAAGAAAACCTGATCAGCTAACTCTCCTCACTTCGACATGGTAGCATCTTTGTTAATAATAGGTAAAACTTTTCGACTATCAGCGGGAAGTTCTGCAACCAAACGTCCTTTAATATGGCTTCGTTGACTGTTTGTTTGCCCTGTAACTGAGTCATACGGCGTCGCCCATCTCTACTCCAGCTAACAAAACCCGAAGATTCTGCTCATCGGTTGCTTCAGTTCTGTTGATTATTGCAGATTTAAGAGTGTCGTATGGGTTCAATGATGGTCTGTCATAGATGAGGTCGGCGATCTCTACAGCTACTTTTTACGGTAGATGAGGATTGATGCAACTATATTTTGTTTGCTGCGATTTAATACGACGAAAATCAAAAATTGACTCAACCTGAGCAAACCAAAGTCTGGTGTTGTGCACACCATAAGATGGAAGCTTAATGGAAAGAATGTTGTCCCCAGATTCAGATCCTGAGTGTCAGAAATGATTACGGTTAAAAGGAAAGAAAACTGATAGACTACAGGAGTTTAATGGCAAAAAATAATAAAAAAATAAGGGGCTCACCAATTCGCAGTGGATAACCCTATTAAAGTAACTAGTCAATAAAGCCAAATAACCAAGTTACAACGATCAATGAACAACAGTTATTGTCTTACGTTACTGTTAGAAGTTTCCACTGCAATAACACTAAATTCCGAATTCTTTCTAATCCGGTTTCCTTCGTCCGTTTCTTTCCCAAATACAGTAATGTTAGTGATCACCGTTCGTCAACAGACCCAAAATCAGAAGACGACCAACACGTGCAGGAAATTCGTATTGTTTACAAAAACGATTCTGTACATCTAAACAAACTATCAAACGTTTAATGAAGAGCGAGTGTTTAAGATGGAATTGCTTAACAGAAACAGTGTAATGTACAATCAATGCAATGTACGTTACAATGAAAGTACCAAGCGTACAATGACTTTACGAGACGCCCTAATCCTTTTCCGCTGTTGCCCATTGCAGTTGGTGCGTACCGAGGGGGTTAGGAGGTATAGCATAGGGTGTTGAGGCATTCACATGCGAACTTCTTTACATGTTGTGATCAAGAACAATCTCATTCGATGACAGGTCTTGAGTGTAACCCCTGCGCTACCTTGCAGCTCTCATCAAATACTTTTCAATTTCATTCATGATAATCAATTTGCTGAAGCTATTCCTACCTTCTCATACATCGACTAATTTTTCGTGATTAAGTTGTGCTAGTTATTGAATTACAGTGTAGTACGATCCAGCTTCGTACAGCCAGTAAATCTTATCCGTTGATAAGAGCCTCAGAATTTCGATACACCTGGATATATGCGCAAGATTCGGCCAACAAGAATGCAATTATTCTACCACAAATCTTTAGGCGATTCTAAATAACAAACAATAATGGAAGATAAGTACATTACATCAGAGGTTCACGTTAGTAAGTAAACACTAACACAAAGAAGTGAATGTCAACGTTATTGTCTATAAGCAATTTGTCCATAAAATAAGTAAAATAGAAACAGGTTACCTCGGAGCGAACGCTCTTGATATAACTGTCACGCGGTGAAAGTCAAAGTGAACAAAACAAAATGGTGTAACCCAACAATAAAACAAGCGTAAGGGAAAAGCAGCGATCAGGGCAGGGGAAATCACGGGGTCGGGGCTTGTCGTGGGAAAGCTGAGAATAAATCTTGGATTCTTCTACACCGCCCCCGAAATCGGTCGCGATTTCAAGTCCCCCTGGTAGGCTAGCTCATGTCAGACTACTCGCGCCCCTTTATCAGCCCTCTAGCTTCTGGGTTGTCGCCGCCGCCCACCTCCCACGGATGTGCCCTGCGCTGGCTCACACTGAAATTGTACAATTACAAAACTAGCTACAACAGCGGGAGCCAGCCCCTTAGAGATTCGAGCGACAACAACCTACGTGCTACTCGCAGCCTTCTGTTAAACACATCTTTCTTATCGCATCCCGTCAGCTCGAAATGAAGATCGACCACATCGCATTTGATGATTGTTCTTTGCCATTAAACAGTGATTCATTCGGGTGTGGCAATTCCTCGCTCCATCCAACATCACTAGGTAGCGCAGACTGGTATAGATCGGAGCCTGAAACGTCAAACGTGTAATCACTGAGAGCATCGGCGAAATCATTGAAGATTCTTCAAAGGCCACAACCTCAACTTTCCTTGTAGAAAGTAAGTCTGAGTCAAGAGCATCACCAGAGCTTCGTTCCGGAGAAAACTGTTCCAAATGATCGTAATAAAATCCCGTGGAACCAGTTGCCTCAAAAGGATGAGAGTCTAACAGTTTCGAAATATCGCCTGTTCCCACCGCAGAATCAAAAGAACAATGAGAATTTCCCTGTATCCAGACGTTGGCTACCGCATCCTTCGAAGAGCTAACGTCATCTTCAGGTACAGCACCTCCTTTGAAAGGCATAGAAGAGGATTGCTAAACTGATGACACGAAACCCTCATCCAGAGACCGTGAAACGATCAAGTTCTCCGATAGGGGTGTAGAAGAATCCAGATTCATTCCTGTCCATCCCAACACAAGCCCCAACCTTGTTCCTATCATTGCCCTGATCCCCACATATTCCTGACCATTTGTTTTAATGTCGGCGTACAACTTCACGTTTAACACAGTTTGACTTGTGACGTGTGACTGACAAGTGCTAAGAGCGTTTGCTCCGAGGTAACTTGCAATACTTGTTTACCCCATTGACGATCGGTTATAGACGATAAACATTTCCCTGTTGAGATTGCTTTATTTGCCTTCGTCTTTACTGGTTGAGGTGAATCTTTGAGGTAATGTGTATATACCTTGTATTATTGTTTAGTACTTAGAATCGCATACATAGTGCCGATAGAATATTTGTATTCTTGTTGGATGGGACAAGCGCATCTCTCCAGCTTCTCTGCAACTCTGAGGCTTCTATCAACGGATAGGAGATACAATTCTCAAAGCCACGACGAGGGTTAATACTTGGATTGACGAATTCTGAGCTGCTAAGAATTCTTGGTCGACATCCAAACTTGGTTTGGATAAGAAATTTTGGCTCACGAACAACATAAAGAAAAGATGTCCACGAACAACAGCGACATTGGCTCGGAAGAACGCAACGCGATGTCTGAGAATACCCGGCAAGTCTTCGTTTCTATTCCCTCCGGTTCTATGGCTAGTTCATGCCATAAGTTAGACAAGAATAGTAACGTTAATTCGCGGCTTAATTAATGACGGTAGCTCGGGTGACAGCGATAGAGAAGTACGTAAATACCGTCGAGAAGACCGCGTGAAAGGTCCGAAGCGAGAACAAAGACAGCCGGTCTCGGAATCGTCCGAAGACGATCTAAGCGAGGAAAAAGGATGAAGCCCTGGCCGGACTGCAGCAACTACGGCTGAAGAAGAAAAAGCGGTTCACAAAAAAGGAAAACCCAAGAACGGTTGTAAAGGAGAGTGATCAGCCAAACTTGAAGGTGAACGATAAGCAGCTACACGTACAACGTACGTAATTCAGTCGCCTACGCCTCCCGAAAACGACTACGCGCCCACCCAGTATAGAGGTGACCTGCCCAGATTAGATTTCCTAAGGTTTGATGGAAACCCGAGGGGTTACTGGAAGTGCATGCAACAGTTTCAATGCATGATCGAACAGAGAGTATTCGATAGCGCGCAACGGTTGATGTACTTGTTCAAGCAGTGCACGGGACGGGCGCGGGAAGCCATATCCGAGTGTTTCGTCGGTGATCCGGACGGCGACTACGAGATGGCGAAATACATTCTCTGGGACGCCTATGGCAAAAAACCATATGGTCACTACCGCCATAATAGACCACCTATTTAGAGGGCTGAAGAAATCACACGCCGACGCAGACTCGCTGAGTGAGTTGGCCATGCGGATGCGCAATTGCCAACTGGCGTTATGACAGAGTAGACGAGAGCGAGAGCTGGATATAGCTGCTAACCTAGAACGCATTGTGTGCACACTACCTGATGATTCTCGGCGCAAGTGGGCGCGATTGGCAGTAAAAAAGGCAGACGCCAACGATGAAGTGAGTGTCTCGGATCTCTGCGCTTTCGTCAAGCAAGAGGCACGTGTACGGCGCGGAACGTTTGGTAGATTCATGGAAACCTCAAAAGCAACCGATTGACGGTACCCTGTTCATACAAACATAAGACGTTTCGATAATAGGCCCAACAGAGCAGATGTGGAAGTAAGGCAGTTCTCGACACTGGGGGCACAGAGAGTATAGTGTTCGATGTGCTACAAACTGCATCGGTTAGAAAGTTGCGAAATATTTTCCCGACTACCAGTGCATCAGCGCTGGAAGGTTGTCCGCCGAAACAGTCTGTGCTTTATATGTCTTAGGGTCGGTCATCGAGCGGGAGCTGCACGAGCAATAGGGTCTGCGGCAAAGGCTGGTGCGATAAGCAACATCACTACACTCTGCACTACGTGAGGACCATACCGGCTGCTGAGACCGCAACCAGTGTATGCGTGGTAACGAACAGGGAACCGGGAGGTGCATGCCTGGGCACTGTCCCGGTGCGAGTACAAGGACCCAGCGGGTCAGTGATTGCATATGCCCTCATGGACAACGGATCGGACATCACCCTCATTAAAGATGACGTCGCTAGACAGGTAGGCATAGTAGGGTCCGTGACTACGCTTAGCATCGCCACTGTGAACGGTCCCTCGAACATACGCTCAAGAAAGGTGGAAATGGAAGTCGTTTCAATGAACGGTGCCGAACAGATTGAGATTGATAATGCGTTCTGTGTGCCTAAGCTGCCCATAGGTTCCGTGAGCACGCCGATTAGGGAGCACGCCGGTAAATGGAAACACCTCGCGGGGATCGCCTTCAAACAAGCTTCGGACTGCAAAATACGAATTTTGATTGGAACAAACTTGCCCGATGCGCACGTCCCGCTGGAATGTAGGACCGGCAAACCAAAAGAACCCTTTGCTGTTGGCACTCGGTTAAGTTGGATCATGCTAGGTCCAGTGCGTCCAACTGGGGATAGTCATGGGAGAGTGAACGTCACTATAGGCGAACCGTGTGTCTGCGAGCAGCTCAAAACTCTGTACAGCGCTGAATTCCAAGACACGGAAGGGAAAGAGCGCGAGTGTTCCTTGGAAGACAAAATTGGCTGTACAACTAGTGTCCGAGTCGATCGCGAGGAAAGAAGGACACTGTGAGATAGCTCTTCCTGGCGTGCGAAACCGGCAGGACTTCGCGACAATCTGCCATCAGCTCATAGTAGACTCAGGAGCCAGCGACGCCGATTTTTTAGGGAAGAAGGATATTTCAGGATGTATTGCGAAAGTATGCGGAATAACCTCGAGAAGTGACATGCAGTGCCTGTGTCCAGAGAACAATTGAACCCTGACTACACTCCGAGATGGTATTTACCCCATCATGGTGTGATAAACCCAAAGAAACCCAACAAAGGCCGCGTGGTATTAGACTGTGCGGCAAAATTCAATGGCACTTCCTTGAATGACTGTTTATTACAAGGACTTGACACGACGGCCAGTTTGATAGGTGTGCTGCTGCGCTTCCCGTTAGGGGCCATAGCTGTCGCGGCGGATATCGAAGAAATTTTCATGAAAGTCCGCGTCCCCATCGACGATCGCGGTGCACTAAGGTTCCTATGGTGGGAAGGAGACGACCTGCACACGGAACCGAAAGAATACCAAATGATAGCCCACCCCCCTCTGCGCGACATCATCTCCCTTTTGCGCCAACTACGCGCTTAGGCAGACCCTCGAAGACTGGGGGAGTGACTCCGTACCCGAACTCAGGAACACAGTGGCGCAGAACTTTTACTTGGACGATTGCCTGGCATCCTTTAAAGACGTACGGACAGCTTCCCAGTTTGCAACGCAGCTAACGAGCGCACTAGAAAAGGGAGGTTTCAAACTCCGGAAATGGATAGCCAGCCACCCCGAGGCTCTCACGGGAATATCGACCGAGGACAGAGTGCTCGCACCGATTAGGCTGATAGACTCGGATGGTTGTGATATCGAACGCACGCTGGGGATAGAATTGGACTCTAAGGGCGATTGCTTCCAGTTCAAGGTCCTGTTTCCGGAAACCGTCAGCACCAGAAGAGGTATACATTCGACCGTCTTTACCCTTTTCGACCCGCTAGTACTAGTCGCACCTTTACTATTACCGGCGAAGATATTCCTCCGAAGGTTAGGATGGGATGCGGAGATCAGTCGAGACGAACAGGAAGAGTGGAGGCTTTGGTTGTCTAACATGCGGGGGTCTAGGCACCCTTCAGATACCTAGGTATCTAGGACGGGGAGCGATGGGAGCCAGCGGGACCCAAATACACGTGTTCAGCGATGCGTCAGAGACCGGCTACGGTACAGTCTTGTATATCAGGTATAAGACAGAAGATCGGATCCACTGTTCGCTGGTGACGTCTAAATCAAGAGTGGCGCACCTGAAGGCCGTTACGATACCGATGATGGAGCTAAACGTGGCGAGGGTTAGCCGTGAAAACCGCCAAATTCGTAAGACAAGAGATGAACCGAACGGTCGACGATACGCTTTATTGGACCGACTCGACGATTGTGTTGTACTACATCGAGAATACAGACGCGCGCTACAGCACTTTCCTAGGCAAACGGTTATCCACTATCCACGAACTAACTAGGCCTGATCAGTGGCGACATGTGAGGTCGGAACAAAACCCAGCGGATTTAGCTTCGAGAGGAACAACATCGCATCTAGCTGTCTGAATGGTTTCCATGGCCCGAACTTCCTATGGCAGGACACAAGCAATTGGCCCACACTGGAACACCGTAAACTATACGGAGAAGAACCCGAGTGGAAGACAAAGCCCGCGCAGGTCAACGCCGTAGCAAGCACCCCCGGTATCATACGGTTAGCGGAGCATTACTCCGATTGGACGAAAGCGCTAAAGGCGTTGGTATGGTTCGCAAGGTTCAAGAGTTTTCTCCGGATAGCCATTTCTAAGAACCCGGACAGGCGACTGAGGCTGGTCTACCCAACTTAGATGAACTACGAGGTGCAGAGCGCGACCTTATCTGTGAAGTGCAAAGACAATCGTACCAAGATGAGATATCTGTGCTTACTTCTGGCGCTTGCCCAGAAACCCGACGCACCCTTGTGAAATTAAAAGGTTTGAACCCGATCATACAGGATAGCATCCTGTGCGTTGGTGGCAGACTGCAGTATACTGACTACCCTTTTTCACGTATTCACCCCCATAATCATGCCAAAGGTACACCACGTGACGGAACTGATAGTCCGATATTACCATCTGATGGAGGGACACACTGGGAGCGCCCAGGTACTAGTCGCTATCCGCAAACGGTGCTGGATCGTACAAGGTTATGCCGCAGTCAAGCGAGTCATCGGAGCCTGTTTCGTGTGTCGGCAAATGCAGGCGCCACAGTTACAGCAAATCATCGCGCCACTATCGGCAGCGAGGACGCAGAAGGGATGGCAGCCATTTAAGCTCGTAAGCATCGATTATTTTGGCCCGATGACGGTGAAATGCGGTAGAAGTCTGGAAAAACGATAAGGTTGCTTGTTCACGTGCTTACAAACGCGCACGGTACACTTAGAAGTAGCTCACTTCTTGAATACAGATTCATTCATCATGGCGCTCACCAGATTCATCGCGCGGGCGAGGTCCCCTCGAGGAACTGTTCAGCAACAATGGTAGTAACTTCGCGGGGCGCAGAATCCGAAATTAAATCCGCCCTAAGGGGTCTCTCACAAAAGAAGATTAACGACCAGCTCTTGGTATACCCGGTGAAATGGCACTTCAACCCCCCGCACGCAAGGCATCGAGGTGGGATATGGGAAAGTGTAATACGGTCGGTGAAGCTGGTAATTAATTCACTGACACGAGAGCAAACCTTGAGCAACGAAGGGTTGACCACGGTAGTCGCCGAAGCCGAGCGTATCCTAAACAACAGACCGCTAGTCCCAGTGAAATCCGACGTGAAGGATCAACTAGCTCTATCACCTAACGACCTACTGCTGCTCCGAGCAAATGTAACATCTATGTGCCTCCGACTATGACCACACGCTATGCGAAGCGATGGCAGCAGGCAAACTACTTGACGGAGCTGTTCTGGCGGCGATGGGTCATCGAATATGTGCCTACCTTGTTAGTTAGACAGAAATGGCTGCTGAAACAACGAAACCTTCGACCCGGGGGACGTGGGTGCTGCTGCGATAGGTGGCCGCTAGGTGTCGTACAGACATGGAAAGCTTCAAGCAATGGTGCGGTAAGAGGGGCGGTAGTTCGGACCAAGGACGGGAGCTTAAGGAGGGACATTAGAAAACTATGTCTCATAGAGGGATCCGAATAAATCTGACATGAGCTGGCCTCCAAGAGGGTTAGAAATCGTCACCGATTTGGGGGGACGGTGTAGAAGAATCCAGTTTCATTCCTGTCCATCCCAACACAAGCCCCAACCTTGTTCCTATCATTGCCCTGATCCCCACATATTCCTGACCATTTGTTTTAATGTCGGCGTACAACTTCACGTTTAACACAGTTTGACTTGTGACGTGTGGACTGACAAGTGCTAAGAGCGTTTGCTCCGAGGTAATTTGCAATACTTGTTTACCCCATTGACGATCGGTTATAGATAATAACCATTTCCCTGTTGAGATTGCTTTATTTGCCTTCGTCTTTACTGGTTAAGGGGAATCTTTGAGGTAAAGTGTATATACCTTGCATTATTGTTTATTACTTAGAATCGCATACATATTGCCGATAGAATATTTGTATTCTTGTTGGATGGGACTAGCGCATCTCTCCAGGTTTAACTGAAACTCTGAGGTTCCTATCAACACGTGTTAACCTCAGGGCCGTCATCTCTTTCGGATTGTGCATAATGCAGCAAGCGCTGGTGTCGCGCTTGGCATCCGTCTGCCCCACAGTGTTTATCTACCGAGCATACTTCACACCTGTGGCCGTTCTGAGGCGTGCGATGCACGCGTGACAGGACTCTATTTCATGAGCTTTTCGGCAGAGCAGGCATGACACTTGTTTTCCAAATGTCGAGAATTGTCTGCCTTTCACCCATGTTCTATGGGGTCTAGTGTCAGACCGTCCTAACGTTCCTTGGCCCGGTGTCTATTCTTTCCGTGACTCTCGGGGCTTCCATGAATTTCCACGCGCCGTACACACACTTACTTTTTTGACGAATGCACACAGGTCCATGAATGTCACGTCTTCGTTCGCTTCGGCATTCTTCGCGGCTAGTTTCATACAACTACGCCTAAAGTCGTCGGGTAGGGTGTACACAATGTGTTCTAAGTTAGCGACTGTGTCCAGGTCCACCTTCCGTCTACTATGTCGTAGAGCCAGCTGGCAGTTACGCATCCTTATGGCCAACCCGCTGAGCGACTCTGCATCGTTGTGCCCCTTTCAGCCTACTAAATAGAGCATCTATCATTGCGGTGGTGACCATATGGTCCATGCTATAGATGTCCCACAGAATGTCCTTGACCATCGCGTAATCACCGTACGGATCCCCACTGAAGCATTTGGATATGGTTTCACGCGCCTGTCTTGTGCACTGGTTAATTAGGTGCATGAACCTCTGCAAACTATCGGGCACTCTCTGTTCGATCAAGCATTGAATCTGCTGCGTAAACTTCCAGTAATGCCGCGGGTTTCCGTCGAATCTTTTGGAGATCTAACCAAGGAGTTTCACCTCTGTACGGAGTGGAACCATAGTCGTTTTGAGGAGGTGTAGGCGAGTGTATTACGTAACGTTGTACGTGTTGCAGCTTATCGTTCACCTTAACTTCGGGCTGGTCGGTCTCCCTAGAGATGTTGCGTGCTTGGGGCTCAGTTTTTCTTCTCTCGTGATGCCTTCTCTTCTTTAGACGCAGCTGCTGCAATTGGGCTACGAGTTCGTCTTCCTCTTCGCTCAGCTCATCCTCGGACGATTCTGCAGCTGGCTCTCTTCTTTTTTGCCTGGGGCCTTTTCCTCGTTCCTCTCGATTGCTTTCACTAACATAGTTATCACTCGAGGCACCGTCGTTACTTGAACCGTCGAGACCTCCTGGGGACATAACGTTACCATCTTTACCTAACTCATGACATGAACTAGCCATAAAACCAGAAGGGATAGAAACGAAGACTTGCCGGGTTTTCTCAGACGTCTCACGTTCCTCGGATTCAGAATTTTTGTGCGTCGATATCTTCTTCGGGTTGTTCGTAAGCCAAATTTTCTTATCCAAACCAAGTTTTGTGTGTCGACCAAGTTTTCTGAGCAGCTCACAATTTGTCATCCAAGTATTGACGTCGGTAGTGGCTTGGGGATTCTAACTACTTTGAGAATTGTAACTCTTATCCGTTGATAAGAGCCTCAGAATTTCGATAAACCTTAAGATATGCGCAAGTCCCGGCCAACAAGAATACAATTGTTCTATCGCAAATCTTTAGGCGATTCTAAATAACAAACAATAATGCAAGTTTAAGTACATTTCATCAGAGGTTCATGTTAGTAAGTAAACACCATGCAAAGAAGTGAATGTCAACGTTTAAACCGTCATTGTCTATAAGCAATTTGTGCAAAAAATAAGTTAAATTGAAACTGGTTACCTCGGAGCGAACGCTCTTGATATAACTGTCACGCGGTAAAATCAAAGTGATCAAAGATGGTGGTGTAGCCCGCCATTAAATCAAAGGTGGGGGATAGCAACAATCAGGGCAGGGGGTATCACATGGTTGGGCTGGGTGGTGAGATGGCTGAGAATGAATCTTGGATTCTTCTACACCCTCAACGCAAGATCTTTACATATTGGCTGTTATCGACTTATTTTGTTTCCAAGTTAGAATAAGAATAATGAGAGCGAGGCAAAACAAGCAATTTATCTCATCTTACCCACCCACTACCCCGAAGAATTTATGCGGCAGCACATTCTGCTCTGAATCTGTAGATAAAGGCATTGCATGTGACTACTGCAAGCTCTCGTTCCACCCCACATGTGCAAATCTCAGCACGCGGGAGTTCTTCAAGCTGAGGGCGACGAGCTCTTGCTATGGTTTTGCGCAAAATGCAAAAATTTCCCGCTCGTTTCTTGGATATGCAACTTATTCAAGAGACAGGACAAGATGTTTGCAAAGCTATCTGCTCTAGTCACAGCCAAGTCATCACTAGCACTGCCAACCACACCGGATCACTCCACTAACATAACTACCCCTTCGACGCCGGTGTTAAATCTTCCAAGCTCAAAAGAAAAACCTCGCAAGCTCTATGCATCAGCAGCTGCCCTGTATCAACCCACCGAGATCCTACCGCCCCAGAAACCCCCCCACTGGTTGTATCCTCAAGCCCACCCTTGAAAAACCACCCGCACCCCCAAAAGCAATTCACGTAATGAGGCAGAAGCGCTCATCGTGATATTCACAAAGATTTATGAGTCCAACATTCCTTCCCTAAAAAGCCGTCACGCAGCGGACATTTTGCAGCGGAATCTCGTTTCCAAAGTGATGGGAGTAACTGCTACACCTGTTAGCCTTGGGAGTCTTTTTTTGGCATCCCTCTTCTCTCCACGCAGACAAGCCAAGACTCCTGCGCGTCACATTAGGCTCCGAAAAGCATGTTGAAGACCTACGCCTATCGGCCTTTCACCTAAGGAAGAACAAGGACAACATTCGAGTCCTGCCAGGCAGAACCTGGTCAGAACTCAAGCGACTCGCAGTCAACCCAGAAGAGGCTAAAGCCAAACTAAACAATAGAACAGTATTCACCACGGAGTTCCCCCAATTACTCGAGGCCGAAGAGCTCAAAGCGGACGCGCATGATGGAAATGAATGGCGATACCTCCAAAAGCTGATAAACGTAACCAACGTCTGCACCACTTCGCTTACGCGTTTACCGAGATCGGTGAACTACAAATGCGACGGCTCCTGCATCCTACGAGCCAAGCTCCACTCTCAGAATATGGTCGCACACCTACTGGATGCATGGCGCCAGTGCTAGAAGGCAATTCCGCCAGAAGTGCGCTTATTGCGGTTCTCAAACTGTTTTAGCACTCCCTTAACAGCCACTAGTAAATCCAGTGATCAACAGATACCCCTGCCCGATCAGAGCATCCCACAGACAGATCAAGAGTCTGAAGTACTTTCAGTCCCAAAAAACGGTCCCCAGCCGACCTCAAACGGGCCGGCGACAACCAAATAATCCACCTCTCTCCTCTTCACCACCGGTCCTTGAGCTGTTGTTATACTAATGCCCAGGGAGTCATCAATAAACACAGTGAATTACTTTAATGGTCCGTTGCATCCAGCTTGGACCTCATTGCCATCACAGAAACGTGTCTCCTAACCACAGTCTTGGATGCAGAGATTGCATTGCCAGGAATGTCCAATCATCCGGGTCGACCGCCCAACGAGGGGTGGTGGTGTCCTGCTATATTTCCGGGATCCGCTACGCTGTGAAGTGATATCGGGTCCCCATTCCAACTAATGGACACTTTGTGGTGCAGGCTACACCTGGACAACAGAGACACATGCCTCATCGGAGTTATATACCGTTCACCTACCGCTTCCACCGCCCACAACTCCGATCTTCTCCTCTTACTAAGTCAAATAAATCCACGCAGCTACTCGCACATACTTCTCCTTGGCCACTTTAACCGCCCCGGACCTAGCCCGACCCGACCAATCCCGACGACTTCTGTCACCGCTTTAAGGGACTCTTGGAGAACTTTCCGCTGTACAAACACGTAACGTTCCCCACTCGATTCTGCCTCCCGCACACCACGTCCTCACAAACGAGGAACTTATGGTCGAACAGATAACCGCGGACCCCCCCACTTGGTCGTAGCGATCACTCCGTACTGACATTCCACCACATTTGTTACGCCTCTGTCGCCACAGTCCACAATACTCCCTCCCGAACTGTAACGGACTACAACCTGCTCCAGGACCTGGCAATTCCTCAGCCATGGATCGTCCGCTCGGAGAAACAGCCAGAAGCGTCATGCAGATCTTTCATCGACCAAATAAACTGCATACTCGAGATGTCTTCGATCACCAAACCAGTGAGAAGACATCCACAGAGGGGATTTCTCCGCAGCCGGACGCGTAAATGGATGGCGACGCGAAACTACACTTGGCGCCAGTACTGTCTCAATCCCGGGCAACGTAGCTGGGAAGAGTACATTGCAGTGAGGAACCATTGCACCAAACTGGTGCGTGAAGACAAACGGAACTACCAGGAGCACCTGGCGCTACGCTTCATGTCTAACCCAAAGCTGCTGTACAAGCACGTCAACTCTTTACGGAAGGTTATGCATGGAATACCTTCTCTGCAAACGCCCTGCGGGACCACCACTTGCAACGTCGAAACTGCCAATGACCTCCGCGCAGCAGCATAGTTCAGTCTTTGTACAAAACCTTCTCAGTTTAGTGCCCGTCCCCTTCGTCTCGCCAAGCAACGCCCCGAAAGTGACGAGTGTGACGTTATCCGATTCAGCGATCAACGCAAAACTGCGGGCACTGCGTGCAAACTCCTCTCTGGGCATCGATAACCTTCATCCAAAGGCAACAATTTCAATGGCTCTGGAGATTTGTGGGCCCCTTGCCTGGTTATTTCAACGCCTACTCGAGTGCTCAGTAATCCCAGCTCAATGGAAAGAAGGAGTCGTCTCCCCCATCTATAAAGGAGGCAGCCGCAGCGACCCAGCAAATTACCGTCCCATCACACTTCTTCCCATATTCTCCAAAGTTTTGGAATCAGTTATATGTGACACATTAATGAATTCCTGGAGGATAACGGAGTCCTGATCAACGCAAAGCACGGATTCCGAAAAGGACGATCCTGCACAACCAATCTCTTCCTGTCTTGCGACTCATGGACGGAAACAGTTGATGCAGGTTTCGGCGTCGATGTCATTTACCTCGACTTTTCCAAGGCATTTGACAGAGTGAACCACGAACTTCTACTCCACAAACTCCGTACGTACGGCATTGACGGTGCGTTACTCTCTTGGATTAGAGACTTACTCAACGGCCGAACTGTCAGAGTCAGAGTCCCAAGACGCACTTTCTGATCCCATCGACGTGTTGTGCGGTGTCCCCCAAGGTTCCGTGTTGGGCCCACTCCTATTCCTAATTTTCATCAACAACATACCTAGATGCCCAGCAACCAGACTCGTACCGTTCTCTGACGACAAAAAAATTCTGGTGTAAAATCCAGTCGTGGGAAGATGCCTCAGCTCTCCAATGCTACCTGACCCAACTGTATCACTGGTCAGTGGAAAATCATCTCCCTCTCAACAACAACAAGAGCTCAGTCCTACAGATCAAACACAATACCCAATTCCCGTACAAACTTCGCTGAGCACACCCAACCCAGAGTAACTCGGCAAACGGACCTAGACGTCATCATACAAAGCGACTTAGGTTGCTCCGAAAATTGCGCAGTGGTATCCAGAAAGGCGCTGACGAAGCTCGGGCTCCTAAGGCGAACTTTTGGTCCATATCACCCCAGGATTCTTAATATACTGTGTAGAAAACTTTATCCAAAAGTTCCCTCTGCCAATGCAGGTAAATGCAAACCCGGAGATATGCGCTCAATATAAGTATCAAATCAAGAACCGAATTCCTTGACGGACACTTTATGCGATTCTATAAAGCAATAAGTTAACTGTACAAAAGATGCAAACCTCAAAAGTTCGATTACACACTCTGAACAACTCTTTCAAAATGGATCGCTGTCAGGGCAAACACAACTGAAAAGTTATCAAAGTTATTCGACAATAAGGGAACACTTGCAATTTACACCAGCAGCGCGGTCACGCTTCCGTCAAACGAAAGTACTGAAAGTGTGACAACAATGGAGGGACAGGAGCAATGTGGTTATATAATCAAAAGGGCAGGTCAATATGGGGGTTGGGGGTGCCAGCATGAACAATGAAGTAATTCATCGACGGGAATTCTTTACATCCTGATTAAGCTGTATATTCTGCCCCATATCGAGTACGCCATCTAAGCCTGGCACCCCTGGCTCAAGAAAAACCTACATCTCTTCGAACTACCTCAAAGAAGAGCGACGAAAATGGCCCGGGGCCTCAGACGCCTGCCGTACCAAACCTGGCTTTCATACCTTGGACTCTACTCCACCCAACATAGAAGACTGAGAGGTGATCTAATCCTAGCCTATCAGATTTTCACCCAAACAAACGATCCCTGACGCCCCCTGCTCACCCTATTCATCAACTCACAGCTCCGGGTGTAACTCTTATCCGTTGATAAGAGCCTCAGAATTTCGATAAACCTGGAGATATGCACAAGTCCCGGTCAAAAAGAATACAATTATTCTATCAGAACTCTTTATGCGATTCTAAATAATAAACAATAATGCAAGATATGTACATTTCATCAGAGGTTCACGTAAGTAAGTAAACACTAACACAAAGAAGTGAATGTCAACGTTATTGTCTATAAGCAATTTGTCCATAAGATAAGTAAAATAGACACAGGTTACCTCGGAGCGAACGCTCTTGATATAACTGTCCTGCGATAAAAGTCAAAGTGAACAAAGATGGTGGTGTAGCCCACCATTAAAACAAAGTTGGGAATGGCAACAAACAGGGCGGGGGGGTATGACAGTGTTGGGGCTTGTCGTGGCACGGACGGGAATGAATCTTGGATTCTTCTACACCGTCCCCCAAATCAGTCACGATTTCAAGTCCCCCCTGGTAGGCTAGCTCATGTCAGACTACACGCGCCCCATTCTCAGCCCCCCCTAACTTCTGGGTTGTCGCCACCGCTCACCGCCCACGGATGTGCCCTGCGCTGGCTCACACTTAAATAGTAAAATTATAACTCTCGCTACAACAGCGGGAGCTAGCCCCTTAGAGATTCGAGAGACTACAACCCACCTACTCGTAGCCTTCTGTTAAACACGTCTTTCTTATCGCATCCCGTCAGCTCGAAATGAAGATCAACCACATCGCATCTTGATGATTGTTCTTTGCCATTGAACAATGATATATTCGGGCGTGGCAATTCCTCACTCCCTCCCAAATGACGAAGTAGCGCGGACAGATTTACATCGGGGCCTGAAATGTTAAACGTCCAATCGAAGATAGCTTCTGCAAATGGCGAATTCATTGAAGATTCTTCAAAGGCCACAGCCTCAACTTTACGTGTAGAAAGTAAGTCTGAGTTAAGAGCAGCACTAGAGCTGCGTTCAGGAGAATACTGTTCCGAATGATCGAAATAAAATCCCGTGGAACCAGTTGCCTCAAAACGATGAGAGTCTAACGGCTTAGAAATATTGCCTGTTCCCACCGCAGAATCATAAGAAAAACGAGAATTTCCCTGTATCCAGACGTTGGCTACCGCATCCTTGAAAGACCTAACGTCATCTTCAGGTATGGCACCTGCATTGATAGGCGGAGAAGAGGATTGCTCAACTGATGACATGAAACCCTCATCCAGAGACCGTGAAACGATCAAGTTCTCCGTTAGTGGTGGCACATGAGATGAAGTAACATACTCACTGGCTTTAAGCGTCGAATCACAATCAATCTCAGGCTTCCCATCAGCCTCGGTTCTACATGACTCATCTGCAATCTCAGCAAGGGTCACGTCGAAATCAGTTAATAGCTCAGTTTTTCGGATTCACGCAAAGATGCTTTGTCAGGTGCACCTTCCTCTACAACTTCGGCCTCGCATGGCACCAACGACTCAGCCCCCTGCACTTTCTGTATCTTCGAAGTCCGTCTCAAGTAATAACTTCGAAAGCCGTTGAACAGAGGACTCGGACAGAATGGCGTTCACCCTACGGTTACTGACAGTCGAGGGACCTACTGGCCCTATCAAAATCCAACCCAGCCTTGTACGAACGGCATAAGGCTCCTTCGGTTTGCCCGACCGGCATTCCAAGGGTCTGTGAGCGTCAGGTACGTCTGATCCAATCAGGATTTGGATATCCGATCCTGCCAGTTTCTGGAGGTCAACCTGTTTCAGGTGTTTCCACCTACTGACGTAATCGAGAGTTGGGTTAGACGCGCATCCTATCGGTAACTTAGACACTTTAAACGCATTAGGGATGTCCACCCTACCTTTAAGGCTTCTCGAGGTAACCTTCAAGCTGCATTTGGTAGCATTGAGGGAAGTGGAGCCTGCGATGGTTGAGATATTCAGGGACGTCTTAACTCCGTTTATGCCAAGGGCTTGGGCTAACTTCTCATCGACCAACGTAACGTCCGAGCCGTTATCCAAGAACGCGTTGACAACCAGTGTCTTCTTGGGACCCACCATGCGAAACGGTAGCACGCCTATGGAGATTTTACTGTCAGTGCCCAACTTGGTCGAACCACACGTGTTAACCTCAGGGCCGTCATCTATTTCGGATTGAGCATAATGCAGCAAGCGCTGGTGTCGCGCTTGGCATCCGTCTGCCCATCAGTGTTTATCTACCGAGCATACTTCACACCTGTGCCCGATCCTGAGGCATCCGAAGCACGCACTATAACGTCGCACCGCGGACGACCTTTGAGTTGCAGTCATTGCGAGAAACGCGTGACAGGACTCTAGTTCATGAGCCATTCGGCAGAGCAGGCATGACACTTCTTTTCCAACTGTCGAGAATTGTCTGCCTTCCACCCATGTTCTATGCGGTCTGGTGTCAGGCTGTCTAGCGATCCCTGGCGCTGTGTCTCTTCTTTCCGTGACTCTCGGGGCTTCCATGAATTTCCCGAAGGCCCCACGCCGTACACGCGCTTGTTTTTTGACGAATGCGCACAGGTCCATGAATGTCACGTCTTCGTTCGCTTCCCCCTTCTTGGCGGCTAGTTTCGCCCAACTACGCCTACAGTCGTCGGGTAGGGTGCAAACAATGCCTTCTAGGTTAGCGACTATGTCCAGCTGCACCTCCCGTCTACTGTGTCGTAGAGCCAGCTGGCAGTTACGCATCCTGATGGCCAACCCGCTGAGCGACTCTGCATCGTTGTGCGCCCTTTTCAGACCACTAAATAGATCAACTATAATAGCGGTGGTAACCATATGGTCCCTGCCATTAGTGTCCCACAGAATGTCCTTGGCCATCGCGTAATCACAGTCCGGATCCCCACCGAAGCATTCGGATATGGCTTCACGCGCCTATCCTTGCACTGGTGAATTAGGTGCATCAACCTCTGTGAACTATCGGGCACTCTCTGTTCGATCAAGCATTGAAACTGCTGCATAAACTTCCAGTAATGCCGCGGGTTTCCATTGAATCTTGGGAGATCTAACCGAGGAGTGTCACCTCTGTACGGGGTGGTGGCATAGTCGTTTTGTGGAGGTGTAGGCAAGTGGATCACGTACCGTTGTACGTGTTGCAGCTTATCGTTCACCTTAACTTCGGGCGGGTCGATCTCTCTAGAGATCTTGCGTGCGTGGGACACAGTTTTTCTTTTCTCTTGATGCCTTTTATTCCTTAGGCGCTGCTGCTGCAATCGGGCCAAGAGTTTGTCTTCATCTTCGCTCAGCTCATCCTCGGACGACTCTGCAGCAGGCTGTCTTCGTTTTTGCTTGGGGGATTTTTCTCGGTCCTCTCGATTGCTTTCACTAACATAGCTATCACTTGAGGCACCGTCTTTTCTTGAACCGTCGAGACTACCTGGGGTCATAACTTTACTATCTTCACCTAACTAATGACATGAACTAGACTTGAAACCAGAGGGGATAGGAACAAAGACTTGCCGGGTCTTCTCGGACGTCTCGCGTTCCTCGGATACAGAATTGTTGGGCGTTGGCATCTTCATCGGGTTGTTCGGAAGCCAAATTTTCTTATCCAAACCAAGTATTGGACGTTGACCAAGTTTCTAAGCAGCCCAGAATTCTTCAAACCAAGTATTGACATCGGTAGTGGCTTGTGGGTTCTAACTTCTTTGAGAATTGTAATTCTAATCCGTTGATAAGAGCCTCAAAATTTCGATAAACCTGGAGATATGCGCAAGTCTCGGCCAACAAGAATACAATTATTCTATCAAAACTCTATGCAATTCTAAATAATAAACAATAATGCAAGATATGTACATTACCTCAAAGGTTCACGCAAGTAAGTAAACACTAACACAAAGAAGTTGTAGAAAGCGTTTAACCAGATAAACTAATCCTCTGCCAGGCAGGTATTGCAAGCCGTGAGATATGCGCGAAATCGATATCAATCAAGAACCAAGTATCTTAACTGAAAGGGTTTATACGATTCTAAGAAAAAATAATGATAACTGTACAAATATACAAACCTCAAATGTTTGAATACGCGTCTGAGACCTGTAATACGTTCGAGGGTTTCTGATGACAAACAACTAGGTTTAGTGGAATACAAAACAGGACAGCACACTTGCTCAGGACAACACGTTCGCTCACGCCGATAAACGACCAATACAAAAGTGCAGTCAGACAAAATGGTAGAACATCACATAAACAAAAGGTCAAATCAATATAGAGGGTAGAGAGTAGCAGGATGGGGAGTTGGCGGATGCACAAGGAATTTCTTTACACCGCCCACCAAATCGGCCGCGATTTCAACTCTCTGTGGACCTGGTTCAACGTCCCTTAAACCTCACCCTAACCTCACCCTCACGGTTGTCGCCACCGCCCACCCAACCTACGGCTGTTCCTTACATTGGCTGAGCTGAAATAGTACAATTATAACTCTTGCTACAACAGCATAGGCCATTCCCCTAAGGACTCGGGCGGCGACAACCGACCCCCCTTTCTACTCGCAACCTTCTATTAAACACAACTTCCGTATATCCCTCTGCAAGACCCCGTCCTTCGTCCGCACTAGAACTGCCCGAACCGCGCCGTCGTCTGAGAGCTCACAACTGTCTACTATACCCAGGGGCCATCTTTCGCGTGGGAGTTGTTCATCCAGGAGGATCACGACGTCTCCTACGCTTTAGTTCCGACGCACTGCAAGCCATTTTTGTCTTACCAAGAGAGTGGGTACGTACTCGTCTGCCCTCCGTCGCCAAAACAGCCCCGTCAAATAGTTTGCCTGATTCCAGCATTTCGAGTATCGATCTGTTGTGGTACCAGGCACTATGGAACTAACGTTTGGGCGCAACAGCAGAAGATCGTTAGGAGTCAGCACTATCAGGTCTTTCACGTCCGAATTCACAGGCACCAAGGGGCGGTTGTTCAATATACGTTCCGCTTCAGCCATCACCGTCAGCAGCACCTCGTCGTCGATGGTCTGTAGTTGCACCACGGATCTAAGGACCTGCCTTACCGAGCGGATCACTCTTTCCCATATTCCCCCTCTATGGCTGCCAATGGCGGGTTGAAGTGCCATTGCACGGCGTAAGCCAGCATCCTGTCGTTTGATACCCTTTTGCGACAATTTCTTGAGAGCCGCGGCAATTTCCGCCTCTGCCCCCGTGAAATTCGTCCCATTGTCACTGTAGATGTGAGACGGCGGTCCGCGTCGTGCAATGAATCGCATCAAGGCCATTATGAAGGCATCCGTCGATAGGGAGTGAGCTACTTCCAGGTGGATTGCTCTCGTTTGGATGCAAGTGAAGAGGCAGCCGTACCGCTTCTCCATGCTCCTTCCACGCTTCACCAACATCGGTCCGAAGTAGTCCACTCCAACCAGCTTGAACGGGTGCCAACCCTTCTCTAACCGTTCCGCGGGTATAGGTGCCATCACTTGCTGCAGTGCGCGCGCATGCAGCTTCCTGCAGATAAAGCATGCCCCGATCACCCGCTTGACCTCTGAGTATCCCTGCACGATCCAGAAGCGCTTTCGAATTGCTGCTAGTACTTGTGAGCACCCTGAGTGCCTCTCCAACTGGTGATAATGACGAATGATTAGATCAGTCATCGGATGAGTCTTAGGCAGGATAATAGGGTTTGGCTGAATAAGTTGACGACGGGCATACGATAACCTCCCTCCGACTCGCAAGATCCCCCCATCTATTATAGGGCTCAAGCCCTTCAGCTATACAAAGACCTTGCTGTGTTTTGAATATTCCCTCTTAGTCAACGCCTCTAATTCTTCTGGGTAGCTTTGCCGCTGCACTGCTCGAATTAGGTCCGCCTCGGCTTCTCTCAGCTCGGCTAGCTTCAGGAGGCCCTTAGGTAACATTACGTTCAGGCTCGGCTGCGACTTCGCCTTCAGGAAGGTCTTCAATCTGGAAAACCAGGCTAGTGCCCTCAATAGTCTTGACCAAGATGAATAGTGGCTGGTCAACAGGAGTATACCCGACTCCTTCTGCGTAAAGTTGACCACCGCACTCTTTACCTTGAACTCTGGCACCGCATCTAACGTCCGCCTCCTACTTGATTCCGGCCACTGGTCCTCTGGCTGCCATAGAAAACCCGGTCCTCGAAACCAGGCGGCAAGGGCATCGTGCGAGGTTGTGCCTCTGGAGACTAGGTCAGCGGGGTTCTGCTCCGAGCGCACATGTCTCCATTGTTCTAGACGTGACAGTTCTTGGATTGTAGCCAAGCGGTTTGCCACAAACGTGCTATACCGGGCTGTGGTGTTCTCAATGTAATATAGCACTATTGTGGAATCGGTCCAAAAGGTGACCTTATCTAGGTGCACTCGCATCTCTCCCTTCACCGATGTAACAGTCTGCACCGATAGCCTTGCTGCATTTAGCTCCATGCGTGGTATGGTGACTGCTTTCAGGGGGGCCACCCTCGATTTGGAGGTCACTAAAGAGCACTGTATGGTAATCGCGCTACGGACCCGGCTATAGACTACTACCACCGTATCCAGTCTCTGAGGCGTCTCAGAATACGTGAAGCTTTATCGATTGTACCCCTTGCGTCCCACCTTGAATATCTCAGGGTATCCTCAGCGTTCCGAGGCCCTTTATCGTGACTTACCATACATTCCATTCCTTCAAGTCCTCTTCGGGGATGTTTGCGTCCCAACCCAAACCCTGTTTGCATAATTTTTGTAGGAAAGATTTGGCCGGTAAGAGCACTGGCGCCACTAAACCTAGCGGGTCGAAAAGCGATGAAACGGTTGATAGGATACTCCTTCTCGTATTTGATGTGGCTGGGAAGTTGAGCCGAAACTGAAAGCAGTCGGATTGGGCGTCCCATTCCAGACCCAGCGTCCTTTCAGTCTGGGCATCGTCTGCCTCGATCCTTCTGGTGGACCTTACCCTATCCTCCACCTCTACGTCTTTCAGTGCCCTAGGGACGCTCGCCACCCACTTCCGCAATCTGAACCCACCCTTCAGCAGTGCGCTCTTCAGCTGACTCACGTAACGAGACGCTGTTTGTTCGTCTGGGAATGAGGCGAGGCAATCATCCACATAAAAGTTCCGGTCGACCGCATCGAGGACTTCCGGCATACAGCCATCGCCCCAATCTTTCAGGGTTTGCTTAAGGGCGTAATTGGCGCAAAATGGCGAAGATGTGGCCCCGAACGGATGAGCGACCATCTGATATTCCACCGGCTCAGCACTCGGGTCGTCATTCTCCCACCACAAGAACCTAAGGGCGGCTCTGTCTCTCTCTGGAACCCTGACCTGCATAAACATCTCGTCGATGTCTGCTGCCACCGCTACAGACCCTATCCTGAAGCGTAGGAGCACTCCCACCAAACTTGCGGTTGTGTCCGATCCTTGGTAAAGTCTGTCGTTCAACGATTTACCGTCCGCCTTAGCCGCACAATCTAGCACCACCATCACCTTTCCCGGTTTCCTAGGGTTCACTACGCCGTGATGTGGTAGGTACCAACGGGGTAGGAATTCCGTGAGCATCTGCTCGGGCGGCACTCTAACAGCAAACCCTTTCGCTATGTTGTTCGACATCGAATCCCGATAAGCCTTGAAGTATTGTGAGTCACTGCGGAACTTTCGTCCTAAGAGACGTAAGCGTCCATACGCTGCGGCCTTATTTGCAGTAGACTCTGTCGGTAGCTCTTTCCACGGTAAACCTATTACGTAGTGCCTGTCTTTCCACTTAGTGGATTCCATCACTAGGGCTTTCCCAATCTTGTCCTCAACCGAGTAGCAGCGTTCCGGGCCTTGCGTGTCTTCGAAGTCGGCATCGTACAAGGTCTTGAACTGCTGCTGGATAGACGAGTCTGCATGGATAGCGTTTACTCTACGGTTGCCGCTGCTCGTTGGACACATTGGCCCTATCAAATTCCATCCCAGTGTACGGCGTATGGTTCCTCTAGTCTACCAGCGCGGCATTCCAAAGGTCTGTGAGCACCTGGCACGTCTGAACCAATGAGAATATGGATCTCAGTGTCGAGAAGGTGTGGCAGGTCAACATTTGCAAGATGTTTCCATTTCTGGGCATAGTCGGGGATCGGAGTTGACACGCACCCCGTCGGCAGGCTAGGTACCCTGAAGGCATTATGGATGTTCACTATCTTACCCCCCTTGGTCGAAGTTTCCTTTAACTTACACCTAACAGAGTTCAACATGGAGGTTCTTGAGAACGTTGAGATGCTCAGTGATGTGTTTACCCCATCTAACCCCAGGGAGTTGGCGATCTTCTCGTCGATCAGCGTGATGTCGGATCCGTTATCTAGCAGGGCGTTCACAATAAGGGACGTTTTGGGCCCTATAATGCGAATAGGAAGTACCACTAGACAGACCCTACTGTCGACACCTAGGTTGGTAGAACCGCACGCGTTGACCCTCCTCTCGACCCCTTGTTCCGGCGTGCTACAGTGGAGTAGTCGATGATGATGCCCATTGCACCCAGCTTGACCGCACAGTCCCCCTATGGTGCATGAGTTGGACATGTGGCCTCTCTTTAGGCATACGAAGCACGCTCCGTAGCGTCGAACCGCCGCCCACCGTTGCGTCGGGGACATACTATGGAACAGCTGACAGCAGTCGAGATCGTGCGGGCTCCGACACAGTGCGCATAGCACTTCTTTTCCTGCCGTCGCAAACTGTCTCCTTCGGAAGGGACCAGGATTGTTCGGTCGTTGAGTCTCTCTTGTACGCGGTTGTTCTTTCTATACGGGGACCGGCTTTTCCATGAAGCGTCCGAATCGACTCTGTCTGATTTGCGACTCTTCCTCTATCAGTTTGCAGAGGTCCATAAAATGAACGTCACATATCACTCGCGATCTTTCGTGCGCTAAAATAGCCCACCTTTTCCTAACGTCGTCCGGCAGGGTTTCCGAGATCTTCTCCGGGGTCACCATGCCGTCTAACTCAACGGCTCGGTCGCGTTCTTGCAGGGTTACGTAGCAACTGCGCATCCGAATAGCTAGGTTTGACAGTGACTCAGAACTGCCGTGGTGTTTCTTGAGGTTCTTAAGTAAGTCCTCGATAATCGCATTTGTGACTATTTGGTCCCTACCATATAAATTCCCTAGCAAATCTCCGTAGCATAGCTGTGCGCCGCGTTGCGACTATATACTCCCGATATGGTCTCTCTTGCCGGTCCGACGCAATAGTGTTTAAGATACTGCAACCGCGTGCCATCGTCAACCACACATTGCTCAACAAAATATTGAAACTGACCGACGCATTTCCAGTATGAGCCTGGGTTGCCGTCGAACGGTTCAACCATTTCGAATCGTGGTAGACCTGCTCTCAACGCTGTTAAATTGATCTCCGGGGCTGGAATCTGCGGTGAATCGATCGTGTACCTCTTCACATGGGGCAACTGATCATTCACCCGTATGGGCTCCAAGCGGCCTTCAGAGCTCTGTCCGATACTCTCGGAACGGGAATTGGCTCGAGAAATGGCGTCTTCCCGATCCATGATCTCTAGCTCCTCTAGCATGCGGCGTCTTCTTTCTTGCCGTTTTTCGGCCCCATATGCAGCGAAATTTGCTGGGGCCCGAGTACCCAGCTTCGTTGTTGTCCTGGCTTCATATCCACTACCAAGTTTATCACTAACTAAGTGAGGCTGTCTCATAGTGGGACATGAACCAGGACTGTCAACAGAAATAGTTAAAACCGGGACTTGCCGAGTCTTCCGTACGAATGCTGTTTCTCCATCAGGGTAGTCCAGGAGGTCCAGTGATGCTGTTACTTCGTACGAATGTTCGGTTCCCATTTTCGATCCCAAACCAAGTTTTGGGGAGGTCATGGCTTTGAGAATTGAAGAAAGCGTTTAACCAGATAAACGAATCCTCTGCCAGGCAGGTATTGCAAGCCGTGAGATATGCGCGAAATCGATATCAATCAAGAACCAAGTATCTTGACTGAAAGGGTTTATACGATTCTAAGAAAAAATAATGATAACTGTACAAATATACAAACCTCAAATGTTTGAATACGCGTCTGAGACCTGTAATACGTTCGAGGGTTTCTGATGACAAACAACTAGGTTTAGTGGAATACAAAACAGGACAGCACACTTGCTCAGGACAACACGTTCGCTCACGCCGATAAACGACCAATACAAAAGTGCAGTCAGACAAAATGGTAGAACATCACATAAACAAAAGGTCAAATCAATATAGAGGGTAGAGAGTAGCAGGATGGGGAGTTGGCGGATGCACAAGGAATTTCTTTACAGAAGTGAATGTCAACGTTTGAACCGTTATTGTCTATAAGCAATTTGTCCACAAAATAAGTAAAATAGAAACAGGTTACCTCGGAGCGAACGCTCTTGATATAACTGTCCCGCGATAAAAGTCAAAGTGAGCAAAGATGGTGGTGTAGCCCGCCATTAAATCAAAGGTGTGGATAGCAACAATCAAGGCAGGGGTATCACAGGGTTGGGGCTTGTCATGGCACGGACGGGAATGAATCTTAGATACTTCTACACCGGGGACATCCACATAAACTCGCACACCGCTTCAGCAGACTATAATGCCGGCGGCACGTATTCTCCCTCAGAATATGCAAGTCGTGGAACGCCCTACCCACGGAGGTGATTACTTCCCCATCCCTACAATCATTTAAGCGAAACCTGGACAACCACCTACAGGAACTCCACCACGTTTTCCCGTAGGCAACCATATCGTCCGTGCTCCAAATCTCCAACTGATCCAACCCCACTCTTCCACCCTGGCTAGTGTTGCCGCCCATCTATTACCATCAGCAACCAACCCAACCCAACCAACCCACCAAAGACCCTACGGGAGTTATTAAGCTTGTACAGTTTCTATTTAACCCGTAATATAACATTTGTCATTTGTCAATTGAAAATTGAAAATGCGACCTTAAAAACCGCGCAATATCAAATCTTACGTATCAACGTGATTTTAAATTGTCAGTTGGGTTTATAGCTTATTAATTTTTAGCTTCCGTGATGGGCAAATCCGCGACTAAAAAGTTCAAGGAATCAGGCGATAAATACCTTCGGAAAATGAAATCATCGGACAAAATTAAAGCTGGAATAAAAAAACCACAGCCTCCTATCAAGCGACGTGAGTTTGTTCTACTTTTCTTTGAAATCTTCAGCGAAACTCCTACCGCCCACACGAAAGTCTGATCAAAAACCTGCTCGGAAGTCTGAGTGGACCAATAGGGAACGTGTTCTGCTTGTTGCGTCTCGAGGCGTGTCATTCGTTACCCGGCATGTTATCAAAGATTTGTTATGCATGATGCCACATGGTAAAACTGATTCGAAGCTTGACAGTAAGCGAGATCTTTCGGTCCTCAATGAAATCGCTGAAATGAGTCACACTAATAAGGTTAGTTGCTTTTATTTTTCGGGTTGGGCTTCACACCCTTTTTCGTTCTTTTATTTGAATATGTTAATCATTCTAATGGTTTAGTATTTTTGAATAGGCATTTTGTATACCTTTTTCATGAATCGCATACGCTTTGAAAGCCATTGTCCCTATGTGAATGGATTAATTTTCCCCATTTAGCAGTTCTATTTTCATTTCCATCAGCAAAGCGCTGCAGGGATCCTCCTATGTTCGCTCTAACCTGGTAGCGAGGTCTTTGACCCTTGCAAAGGCATTTTGCCACTATTTCCTTCGATTTATCGACGGACTTTCTTCTCGTGAGCATTTGATTTGGTGTCATTCTTCAACTGTGTGAGCTTTTTGGTAGCAGTTTTGACGTTAGTAGTGGGTTTCAGTGTTGTTTTTCCTGGACGCGTAATCTCCCCTTAGTCGATATCATGTAGTTATCCAAAGAGATCATAAACATGTTGGTTATGTTGTCTACCGACAACGAAAGGGATTTCCAGATCAATACCGCTCTTGGCGAAAGTAAGCTTGAAATTGTGGCTGCGTGTGGGGTGTCTGACAGTTTCTGTGAGATTGTGTGCTCCATCACTCTGAAGTGCACCGAGGTCATGCAAACCGTTCTGTATTTTGTTTCTGTTTCTCACCCCTCTTGAGGATCGGTTTGATTTCATCTGCTTTGCCGTTAGCTCTTAACCTTTCCGAATTTAAAGAACATCTAAAAATGTCCCTAATGAGCGGTGCAATTTCACAGACCAATGCTTTAGGGAACGTCAGTTTGCTTCCATCAAGGCCTTCAGTGTATATTTATTTTTGAGTTCTTCATCTGCATGCCGTTTTTGTTATTTTTTGTTGGTTTTTGGGACAGGAATAGATGGAAGCATGCAAGACGGCAAGCCCGCCTTGTCTTAATGTTTTCAGCCATTGAGTCATTGTCCTTCTGGTCCCATCCTGGTAGTCGACATGTTTTTTATTACACAAAAGTGGATTACAGGAGGAGGGAGATCCCATGGTCAAGGACCCCCTGTAATGATGTTAACAATAATGATGACTATAAAAGCAAACAATTGACAAACGACCGCCAAGGAGGGTTGATCAAGTAGGCGTTAACTCTAGTCTTGAAAACTTGAAGATCATAGGAGTTTGGAAAAACAGAGAGGGGTAAATTGTTCCAGAGTCGGGCTGTTCTGGGGAAGAATGAGGAGGAAAAAAAGATTTGTTCGACAACGAGGGATTGACACCTGATAAGGATGACTAGAAGAAAAAAGACGAGTTGGACGATTGAAAGATTGGAGTAGTGGAACAGCAGAAGCAAGTTCTGCCGAGCACTTATTGTGATAGTAGCGATAAAATAAGGAAAGGGCGGCTACATCACGACGATGGGAAAGGGGTTTTAAATTATCGGTCAGTTGGGGAGATGCAATGAGACGCACTATTTTACGTTGAATAGAATCAAGAAGGGAAAGACAGGAAGAAGGGGCCCCACCCCAGACATGACTGCAGTATTCCATGGTGGGGCGAATTTGGGATGTGCCAACACAAGCTAGGTTGCTCGTCAAATTCTTCACACTTCGTCGCCAAGTCAGTAGTTGACCGCCACGTCGTTTCTTCCATTCAGGCCCCTCGAGATCGCTTTGGTGTAAGTGATGTAGTATCTCTTAAGAGTGGACTATCTGGTTCTTGGACGCGATGTCCTACCTCGTCATTGCTCATGTGATGTTGCCATTAAACGTGAACAGTGCTTCGGAGACAGTGGTTTTCGAACAGAGATTCAGCGACTACCTGCGCAAAGTGGCCAATTTTCACAGTATTAGAGTAACAGCGCGTACGGTCATGCGGTAGACTCTGCTTTTCAGGAAAAAGCTGTCACGTCTACTCCAAAGATGTTTGAGGTTAGCAAAATTCAGCCCAGCTTTTGCTGTTCGAAGGTCAGTCTCGGTGCGGATATCTCCACCAGTGGTGAGGCAACTCCCCAAGAAAACAAGTTGATCATTAAGGGGGAGTAAGACACAAACTCCTGCCACATTTGTAAAAGGACCTTGCGCTTTCCTGGTCCAAATTAATAATAATAGTAAAAGGATGATTAATGATTCAATCGTCAAACGTTCTTACGCAGTTTAAAGTCTGTGGGTTGTCGTCAGCATACTCTGTTACATGGGCATGCTCAACGCCACATATCAAAGACTATTCAGCGCTTTACGTTGGGAACTTGAACAGGAATTGTGTGATCGTGCAGCTTTGTCTAACTCCATTCAAAACGGAAAGAATGTTTCATAAGCCGATTATAGGTCCTAACTCGTGCCGAGGTCTGAAGGTACAGTGCTTTTAGAATGGATGTATACTTTTCAGGTATTGCAAACCGGTACAAACATTGTCATCGTGCTGGGGGTATCGACAGAATCGGAAGGTGCACAGGCTTTCAAAAATGCTATGATGGTCGGTCTTCGATAGACATGGCGTTGTTCGGGTAGCTGGCGTGAGATGAAAATCTGGTCAATGCATCCAGAGCAACTTATTGCTCTTTAGTCTGTTCTTTGCGTGATTTGATCGATCTACGAAATAGGATTGAAACCGACGACTCGAAGTTACTGGAACCACACTGGTTCCCCGATAATTACGGCAATCATTGCGTGAACCATTTTTGCAAGTAGTGGTAATGATTGGTTCACATTATGTTGGTGGGACCTTTTCTGGTTGCCAAATAGTTTTGAAAATCGAAGTCAGGTCCCGAACTAAGGCATATACTATGTAAATGATGCTAATCGCGTCTCCCGGTAGTAAGATTATCCGCCAGTATTTTTCCGAAAACATTCACAGGAAGCACCTGGACGCATGCGTTTCACTCTTATTGGAGATCATCAGCAGGGCGTATCTGGTTCGATCTGGGGATCGAACCCAGCACTTCGTTCGTGCCAGCCGGCGCTCTAACAACTGAGCTATGGCGGCCCGTTGAACGTTGCGGAAATTTCCTATTGGAGTATCTTACTCATGGTAGATCGTGATTAGCAATGCCCAGCATCTCTTCATTAGTCGTGTGAACTACCTACTGGCAGTTTTTAGTCACACATGAAGCCTCACTGGCCAGGACTGCTCGTTTCTAGGCAATGCCAACTGGCATTGTTTTTATCCTAGTGAGCGTATTGGATGTATGTAATGGGGGGAATGTGAGGATTTATATATATGTAAATGATGCTAATCGCGTCTCCCGGTAGTAAGATTATCCGCCAGTATTTTTCCGAAAACATTCACAGGAAGCACCTGGACGCATGCGTTTCACTCTTATTGGAGATCATCAGCAGGGCGTATCTGGTTCGATCTGGGGATCGAACCCAGCACTTCGTTCGTGCCAGCCGGCGCTCTAACAACTGAGCTATGGCGGCCCGTTGAACGTTGCGGAAATTTCCTATTGGAGTATCTTACTCATGGTAGATCGTGATTAGCAATGCCCAGCATCTCTTCATTAGTCGTGTGAACTACCTACTGGCAGTTTTTAGTCACACATGAAGCCTCACTGGCCAGGACTGCTCGTTTCTAGGCAATGCCAACTGGCATTGTTTTTATCCTAGTGAGCGTATTGGATGTATGTAATGGGGGGAATGTGAGGATTTATATATATGTAAATGATGCTAATCGCGTCTCCCGGTAGTAAGATTATCCGCCAGTATTTTTCCGAAAACATTCACAGGAAGCACCTGGACGCATGCGTTTCACTCTTATTGGAGATCATCAGCAGGGCGTATCTGGTTCGATCTGGGGATCGAACCCAGCACTTCGTTCGTGCCAGCCGGCGCTCTAACAACTGAGCTATGGCGGCCCGTTGAACGTTGCGGAAATTTCCTATTGGAGTATCTTACTCATGGTAGATCGTGATTAGCAATGCCCAGCATCTCTTCATTAGTCGTGTGAACTACATACTGGCAGTTTTTAGTCACACATGAAGCCTCACTGGCCAGGACTGCTCGTTTCTAGGCAATGCCAACTGGCATTGTTTTTATCCTAGTGAGCGTATTGGAAAAATACTGGCGGATAATTTACTACCGGGAGACGCGATTAGCATCATTTACATATATATAAATCCTCACATTCCCCCCATTACATACATCCAATACGCTCACTAGGATAAAAACAATGCCAGTTGGCATTGCCTAGAAACGAGCAGTCCTGGCCAGTGAGGCTTCATGTGTGACTAAAAACTGCCAGTAGGTAGTTCACACGACTAATGAAGAGATGCTGGGGCATTGCTAATCACGATCTACCATGAGTAAGATACTCCAATAGGAAATTTCCGCAACGTTCAACGGGCCGCCATAGCTCAGTTGTTAGATCGCCGGCTGGCACGAACGAAGTGCTGGGTTCGATCCCCAGATCGAACCAGATACGCCCTGCTGATGATCTCCAATAAGAGTGAAACGCATGCGTCCAGGTGCTTCCTGTGAATGTTTTCGGAAAAATACTGGCGGATAATCTTACTACCGGGAGACGCGATTAGCATCATTTACATATATATAAATCCTCACATTCCCCCCATTACATACATCCAATACGCTCACTAGGATAAAAAACAATGCCAGTTGGCATTGCCTAGAAACGAGCAGTCCTGGCCAGTGAGGCTTCATGTGTGACTAAAAACTGCCAGTAGGTAGTTCACACGACTAATGAAGAGATGCTGGGCATTGCTAATCACGATCTACCATGAGTAAGATACTCCAATAGGAAATTTCCGCAACGTTCAACGGGCCGCCATAGCTCAGTTGTTAGAGCGCCGGCTGGCACGAACGAAGTGCTGGGTTCGATCCCCAGATCGAACCAGATACGCCCTGCTGATGATCTCCAATAAGAGTGAAACGCATGCGTCCAGGTGCTTCCTGTGAATGTTTTCGGAAAAATACTGGCGGATAATCTTACTACCGGGAGACGCGATTAGCATCATTTACATATATATAAATCCTCACATTCCCCCCATTACATACATCCAATACGCTCACTAGGATAAAAACAATGCCAGTTGGCATTGCCTAGAAACGAGCAGTCCTGGCCAGTGAGGCTTCATGTGTGACTAAAAACTGCCAGTAGGTAGTTCACACGACTAATGAAGAGATGCTGGGCATTGCTAATCACGATCTACCATGAGTAAGATACTCCAATAGGAAATTTCCGCAACGTTCAAACGGGCCGCCATAGCTCAGTTGTTAGAGCGCCGGCTGGCACGAACGAAGTGCTGGGTTCGATCCCCAGATCGAACCAGATACGCCCTGCTGATGATCTCCAATAAGAGTGAAACGCATGCGTCCAGGTGCTTCCTGTGAATGTTTTCGGAAAAATACTGGCGGATAATCTTACTACCCGGGAGACGCGATTAGCATCATTTACACATTCCCTCCATTACATAGAAACGAGCAGTCCTGGCCAGTGAGGCTTCATGTGTGACTAAAAACTGCCAGTAGGTAGTTCACACGACTAATGAAGAGATGCTGGGCATTGCTAATCACGATCTACCATGAGTAAGATACTCCAATAGGAAATTTCCGCAACGTTCAAACGGGCCGCCATAGCTCAGTTGTTAGAGCGCCGGCTGGCACGAACGAAGTGCTGGGTTCGATCCCCAGATCGAACCAGATACGCCCTGCTGATGATCTCCAATAAGAGTGAAACGCATGCGTCCAGGTGCTTCCTGTGAATGTTTTCGGAAAAATACTGGCGGATAATCTTACTACCGGGAGACGCGATTAGCATCATTTACATATATATAAATCCTCACATTCCCCCCATTACATACATCCAATACGCTCACTAGGATAAAAACAATGCCAGTTGGCATTGCCTAGAAACGAGCAGTCCTGGCCAGTGAGGCTTCATGTGTGACTAAAAACTGCCAGTAGGTAGTTCACACGACTAATGAAGAGATGCTGGGCATTGCTAATCACGATCTACCATGAGTAAGATACTCCAATAGGAAATTTCCGCAACGTTCAACGGGCCGCCATAGCTCAGTTGTTAGAGCGCCGGCTGGCACGAACGAAGTGCTGGGTTCGATCCCCAGATCGAACCAGATACGCCCTGCTGATGATCTCCAATAAGAGTGAAACGCATGCGTCCAGGTGCTTCCTGTGAATGTTTTCGGAAAAATACTGGCGGATAATCTTACTACCGGGAGACGCGATTAGCATCATTTACACATTCCCTCCATTACATAGAAACGAGCAGTCCTGGCCAGTGAGGCTTCATGTGTGACTAAAAACTGCCAGTAGGTAGTTCACACGACTAATGAAGAGATGCTGGGCATTGCTAATCACGATCTACCATGAGTAAGATACTCCAATAGGAAATTTCCGCAACGTTCAACGGGCCGCCATAGCTCAGTTGTTAGAGCGCCGGCTGGCACGAACGAAGTGCTGGGTTCGATCCCCAGATCGAACCAGATACGCCCTGCTGATGATCTCCAATAAGAGTGAAACGCATGCGTCCAGGTGCTTCCTGTGAATG
>JALGAQ010000009.1:3163037-3195415 GCA_028829895.1 Sinotaia quadrata | reverse complement strand
CGTGGGGTGCGTGTCAACTCCGATCCCTGACTATGCCCAGAAATGTAAACATCTCGCAAATGTTGACCTGCCACACCTTCTCGACACTGAGATCCATATTCTCATTGGTTCAGAGTGCCAGGTGCTCATAGACCTTTGGAATGCCGCGCCGGCAGACTGGAGGAACCATACGCCGTACGCACCACGCTGGGATGGACTTTGATAGGGACAATGGGTCCAACGAGCAGCGGCAACCGTAGAGTAAACGCTCTCCATGCAGACTCGTCTATCTACCCTCAGTTAAAGACCTTGTACGATGCCGACTTAGAAGACACGCAAGGCCCGGAACGCTGCTACTCGGTGGAGGACAAGATTGGGAAATCAACAGTGATGGAATCCACTAAGTGGGAAGATGGGCACTACGTAATAGGTTTACCATGGAAAGAGCTACCGACATAGTCCACTGCAAATAAGGCCGCAGCGTATGGACGGTTACGTCTCTTAGGACGAAAGTTCCGCAGTGACCCACAGTACTTCAAGGCCTACCGGGATTCGATGTCGAACAACATAGCGATAGGGTTTGCTGTTAAAGTGCCGCCCGAGCAGATGCTCGCAGAATTGTTACCCCGTTGGTACCTGCCACATCACGGCGTAGTGAACCCTAGGAAACCGGGCAAGGTGAGGGTGGTGCTAGATTGTGCGGCCAAGGTGGACGGTAAATCTTTGAATGACAGACTTTACCAAGGACCGGATACTACCGCAAGTTCGGTGGGAGTGCTACTGCGCTTCAGGTTAGGGTATGTAGTGGTGGCATCAGACATCGAGGATATGTTTATGCAGGTCAGGGTTCCAGAGAGAGACAGAGCCGCCCTGAGGTTCTTGTGGTGGGAGAATGACGACCCGAGTGCTGAGCCGGTGGAAGATCAGATGGTCGCTCATCCGTTCGGGACCACATCTTCGCCATTCTGTGCCAATTACGCCCTTAGACAAACCCTGAAAGATTGGGGTGATGGGTGTATGCCGGAAGTTCGCAATGCGGTCGACCGGAACTTTTACATGGATGATTGCCTCGCTTCGTTCTCAGACGATCAAACAGCGTCTCGTTATGTATGTCAGCTGAAGAGCGCACTGCTAAAGGGTGGGTTCAGATTGCGGAAGTGGGTGGCGAGCGACCCCCGGTCACTGAATGAAGTAGAGGTGGAGGATAGGGCAAGGTCAACCAAAAGGATCGAGGCAGACGATGCCCAGACAGAAAGGACGCTAGGTCTGGAATGGGACGCCCAATCCGACTGCTTCCAATTTCGGCTCAACTTCCCAGCCACATCAAATACCAGAAGGAGTATCCTATCAACCGTTTCATCGCTTTTCGACCCGCTAAGTTTGGTGGCGCCAGTGCTCTTACCGGCCAAATCATTCCTGCAAAAATTATGTAAACAGGGTTTGGGTTGGGACGCAAACATCGCCGAAGAGGACTTGAAGGAATGGAATGTATGGTTAGTCACGATAAAGGCCTAGGAACGCTGAGGATACCCAGAGGTATTCAAGGTGGGACGCAAGGTGTACAATCGATACAGCTTCACGTATTCTGCGATGCCTCAGAGACTGGATACGGGGTAGTAGTCTATAGTCGGGTCCGTAGCGAGAATTCCATACAGTGCTCTTTAGTGATCTCCAAATCGAGGGTGGCTCCCCTGAAAACAGTCTCCATAGCACGCGCGGAGCTAAATGCTGCAAGCTATCGGTGCAGACTGTTACATCGGTGAAGGGAGAGATGCGATTGCACCTGGATAAGCTAACCTTTTGGACCGATTCCACAATAGTGCTATATTACATTGAGAACACCACAGCACGGTATAGCACGTTTGTGGCAAACCGCTTGGCTACAATCCAAGAACTGTCATGTCCAGAACAATGGAGACATGTGCGCTCGGAGTAAAACCCCGCCGACCTAGTCTCCAGAGGCACAACCTCGCATGAGGCCCTAGCCGCCTGGTTTCGAGGACCAGGTTTTCTATGGCAGCCAGAGGACCAGTGGCCGGAATCAAGTAGGGGCGGAAGTTAGATGTGGTGCCAGAGTTTAAGTTAAAGAGTGCTGTGGTCAACTTCACGCAGAAGGAGTCGGGTTTACTCCTGTTGTCCAGCCACTATTCATCTTGGTCAAGACTATTGATGGCACTAGCCTGGTTTTCCAGATTGAAGACCTTCCTGAAGGCGAAGTCGCAGCCGAGCCTGAACGTAAGGTTACCCAAGGGCCTCCTGAAGCTAGTCGAGTTGAGAGAAGCCGAGGCGGATTTAATCCGTGCGGTGCAGCGGCAAAGCTACCCAGAAGAATTAGAGGCGTTGGCTAAGAGGAAATACTCAAAACAGCAAGGTATTTGTGAAGCTGAATTGGTTGAGCCCGATAATAGTTGGGGCGATCTTGCGAGTCGGAGGGAGGTTATCGTATGCCCGTCGGCACTTTATTCAGCCAAACCCTATTATCCTGCCTAAGACTCATCGGGTGACTGATCTAATCATTCGTCATTATCACATGTTGGAGAGGCACTCAGGGTGCTCACTAATACTAGCAGCAATTCGTAAGCGCTTCTGGATCGTGCAGGGATACTCAGCGGTCAAGCGGGTGATCGGGGCATGCTTCATCTGCAGGAAGCTGCATGCGCAGCAAGTGATGGCACCTATACCCGCGGAACGGTTAGAGAAGGGTTGGCACCCGTTCAAGTTGGTTGGAGTGGACTACTTCGGACCGATGTTAGTGAAGCGTGGAAGGAGCATGGAGAAGCGGTACGGCTGCCTCTTCACTTGCATTCATACGAGAGCAGTCCACCTGGAAATAGCTCACTCCCTATCGACGGACGCCTTCATAATAGCCTTGATGCGATTCATTGCCCGACGCAGACTGCCATCTCATATCTACAGTGACAATGGGACGAATTTCAGGGGAGCCGAAGCAGAAATAGCCGCGGCTCTCAAGAAATTGTCGCATAAGGGTATCAACGACAGGATGCTGGCTTACGCCGTGCCATGGCACTTCAACCCGCCACTGGCCAGTCATAGAGAGGGGATATGGGAAAGACTGATCTGTTCGGTAATGCAGATCCTTTGATCCGTGGTGCAACTATAGACGATCGACGATGAGGTGGTGTTGACGGTGATGGCTGAAGCCGAACGTATATTGAAGAACCGCCCCTTGGTGCCTGTTAAGTCAGACGTGAAATATCTGATAGCGCTGACTCCTAACGATCTTCTGCTGTTGCGGCCAAACGTTAGTTCCACAGTGCCTGGTACCAAAACAGATCGATACTCAAAATGCTGGAATCAGGCAAACTATTTGAGTGGGCTGTTTTGGAGACGGTGGGTGGACGAGTACGTGCCCACTCTCTTGGTAAGACAAAAATGGCTCTCAGTGCGTCGGAACTTTAGCGTAGGAGACGTTGTGATCCTCCTGGATGAACAACTTCCGCGCGAAAGGTGGCCGCTGGGTATAATAGACAGTTGTCGGCTCTCAGACGACGGCGCTGTTCGGGCTGTACTAGTGCGGACGAAGGACAGGGTCTTGCGGAGGGATATACGGAAGTTGTATTTAATCGAAGGTTGCGAGTGAGGAGAGGGGGGGTCAGTTGTTGCCGCCCGAGTCCTTACGGGATTGGCCTATGCTGTTGTAGCAAGAGTTATAATTGTACTATTTCAGCTCAGCCAATGTAAGGAACAGCCGTAGGTTCGGTGGGCGGTGGCGTGTCTAGCTGGGGGTTGCGGTCTAGGGGACGTCGAACCAAGTCCACAGAGAGTTGAAATCGTGGCCGATTTGATGCGCGGTGTAAAGAAATTCATTGTGCATCCCCCAACTACCCATCCTGCTAACCCCTACCCCCTATATTGACTTGACCTTTTGTTTATGTGATGTTCTACCACTTTGTCTGACTGCACTTTTTATTAGTCGTTTACCGGCGTCAGCGAACGTGTTGTCCTGATCAAGTGCGCTATCCTGTTTTGTATTCTACTAACCCTTTATAGTTGTCTGTCATCAGAAACCCTCTAACGTATTACAGGTCTCGGACGTGTATTCAAAACTTTTAGGTTTGTATATTTGTACAGTTATCATTATTTTTTCTTAGAATCGCATAAACCCTTTCCGTCGAGATAATTCGTTCTTGATTGATATAGATTTCGCGCATATCTCTCGGCTTGCAATACCTGCCTGGCAGAGGAATCGTTTATCTGGTTAAACGTTTTCTACTGTTGGGTTGGATCATGCTAGGTCCAGTGCGTCCAACTGGGGATAGTCATGGGAGATTGAACGTCACTTTTGGCGAACCGCATGTCTGCGAGCAGCTCAAAACTCTGTACAACGCTGAATTCCAGGACACAGAAGGGAAAGAGCGCGAGTGTTTCTTGGAAGACAAATTGGCTGTACAACTAGTGTCCGAGTCGATCGCGAGGAAAGAAGGACACTATGAGATAGCGCTTCCGTGTCGTGCGAAACCGCCAGGACTTCACGACAATCTGCCATCGGCCCATAGTAGACTCAGGAGCCAGCGACGCCGATTCCTCAGGGAAGAAGGATATTTCAAGATGTATTGCGAAAGTATGCGGAATAACTTCGAGAACGGATGTGCCGTGCCTGTACCCAGAGAACAATTGAACCCTGACTACACTCCGAGATGGTATTTACCCCATCATGGTGTGATAAACCCAAAGAAACCCAACAAAGTCCGGGTGGTATTAGACTGCGCGGCAGAATTCGATGGCACTTCCTTGAATGACCGTTTATTACAAGGACCTGACACGATGGCCAGTTTGGTAGGTGTGCTGCTGCGATTCCTGATAGGGGCCATAGCTGTCGCGGCGGATATCGAAGAAATGTTCACGCAAGTCCGCGTGCCCATCGACGATCGCGGTGCACTAAGATTCCTATGGTGGGAAGGAGACGACCTGCACACGGAACCGAAGGAATACCAAATGATAGCCCACCCCTTCGGCGCGATATCCTTTCCCCTCTGCGCCAACTACGCGCTTAGATAGGCACTCGAAGATTGGGGGAGTGACTCCGTACCCGAAGTCAGGAACACAGTGGCGCAGAACTTTTACGTGGACGATTGCCTGGCATCCTTTGAAGACGTGCGGACAGCGTCCCAGTTTGCAACGCAGCTAACGAGCGCACTAGGAAAGGGAGGTTTCAAACTCCGGAAGTGGATAGCCAGCCACCCAGAGGCTCTCACGCGAATATCGACCGAGGACAGAGTGCTCGCACCGGTTAGACCGAGAGACTCGGATGGTTGTGGTATCGAACGCACGCTGGGGATAGAATGGGACTCTAAGGGCGATTGCTTCCAGTTCAAGTTCCTGTTTCCGGAAACCGTCAGCACCAGAAGAGGTATACTTTTGACCGTCTCTACTCTTTTCGACCCGCTGGGACTAGTCGCATCTTTATTATTACCGGCGAAGACATTCCTCCAAAGGTTATGTAAGCAACGCTTAGGATGGGATGCGGAGATCAGTCGAGACGAACAAGAAGAGCGGAGGCTTTGGTTGTCTAACATGCGAGGTCTAGGCAACCTTCGGATAACTAGGTGTCTAGGACGGGGAGCGATGGGAGCCAGAGGGACCCAATTACACGTGTTCAGCGATGCGTCAGAGACTGGCTACGCTACAGCCTTGTATATCAGGTATAAGACAGAAGATGGGATCCACTGTTCGCCGGTGATATCTAAATCAAGAATGGCGCCCCTGAAGGCCGTTACGATAACGAGGATGGAGCTAAACGCGGCGAGGTTAGCCGTGAAGACCGCCAAATTCGTACGAGAAGAGATGAACCTAACGGTCGACGATACGCTTTATTGGACCGACTGGACGATCGTGTTGTACTACATCGAGAATACAGACGCGCGCTACAGCGCTTTCGTAGCCAACTGGTTATCCAATATCCACGAACTAACTAGGCCTGATCAGTGGCGACATGTGAGGTCGGAACAAAACCCAGCCGATTTAGCTTCTAGAGGAACAAAATCGCATCTAGCTATGTCTGAATGGTTCCATGGCCCGAACTTCCTATGGCAGGACAGAAGCAATTGGCCCAAACTGGAACGCCGCAAACTATCCGGAGAAGAACCCGAGTGGACGACGAAACCCGCGCAGGTCAACACCGTAGCAAACAGCTTGGGTATGATACGGTGGGCGGAGCATTACTCCGATTGGATGAAAGCGCTAAAGGCGTTGGTATGGTTCGCAAGATACAAGAGTTTTCTCCGGATAGCCGTTTCTAAGAACCCGGACAGGCGACTGAGGCTGGGTCTACCCAACTTAGATGAACTACGAGGTGCAGAGCGCGACCTTATCTGCGAAGTGCAAAGACAATCGTACCAAGATGAGATATCTGTACTTACTTCTGGCGCTTAGCCAGAAACCCGACGCACCCTTGTGAAACTAAGAGGTTTGAACCCGATCATACAGAATAGCATCCTGCGCGTTGGTGGCAGACTGCATTATGCTGACTACCCTTTTTCACGTATTCATCCCATGATCATGCCAAAGGTACACCACATGACGGAACTGATAGTTCGACATTACCATCTGATGGAGGGACACACTGGGTGCGTCCAGGTACTAGCCGCTATCCGCAAACGGTACTGGATCGTACAATGTTATGCTGCAGTCAAGCGAGTCATCGGAGCCTGTTTCGTGTGTCTGCGAATGCAGGCACCGCCGTTACAGCAATTCATGGCGCCACTACCGGCAGCGAGGACGCAGAAGGGATGGCATTCATTCAAGCTCGTAGGCATCGATTATTCTGGCCCGATGGCGGTGAAACGCGGTAGAAGTCTGGAAAAACGATACGATTGCTTGTTCACGTGCCTACAAACGCGCGCGGTACACTTAGAAGTAGCTCACTCCTTGACTACAGATTCATTCATCATGGCGCTCACCAGATTCATCGCGCGGCGAGGTCCCACCTCCGAGGAACTATTCAGCGACAATGGTAGTAACTTCGCGGGCGTAGAATCCGAAATTCAATCCGCCCTAAGTGGTCTCTCGCAAAAGATGAATGATCAGCTCTTGGTTTACCCGGCGAAACGGTACTTCAAACCCCGCACGCGAGTCATCGAAGCGGGATATGGGAAAGAGTAATACGATCGGTGAAGCTGGTAATTAATTCGCTGACACGAGAGCAAACCCTGAACGACGAAGGGTTGACCACGTTAGTCACCGAAGCCGAGCGTATCCTAAACAACAGACCGTTAGTCCCAGTGAAATCCGACGTGAAGGATCTACTAGCTCTGTCGCCTAACGACCTACTGCTGCTCCGAGCAAATGTAACATCTATTGTTCCTCCGACTATGACCGCACGCTATGCGAAACGATGACAGCAGGCAAACTACTTGACGGAGCTGTTCTGGCGGCGATGGGTCAACGAGTATGTGCCTACCTTGTTAGTGAGACAGAAATGGCTGCTGAAACAACGAAACCTTCGTCCCGGGGACGTGGTGCTGCTGCTAAATGAACAAGTACTACGCGATAGGTGGCCGTTAGGTGTCGTAGAGACATGCGAAGCTTCAAGTGATGGTGCGGTAAGAGGGGCGGTAGTTCGAACCAAGGACGGAAGCTTAAGGAGGGACATTAGAAAACTGTCTCACAGAGGGATCCGAATAAGTCTGACATGAGCTGGCCCCCCAGAGGGTTAGAAATCGTCACCGATTTGGGGGCAGCGTAGAAGAATCCAGATGCATTCCTGTCCATCTCAACACAAGCCCCAACCCTTTTCCTATCATTGCCCTGATTCACACATATCCCTAACCATTTGTTTTAATGTCGGCGTACAACTTCACGTTTAACACAGTTTGACTTGTGACGTGTGACTGACAAGTGTTAAGAGCGTTTGCTCCGAGGTAACTTGCATTATTTGTTTACCCCATTGACGATCGGCTATAGACAATAACCATTTCCCTGTTGAGATTTCTTTATTTGTGTTGGTCTTTACTGGTTGACGTGAATCTTTGAGGTAATGTGTAAAAACCTTGGTTTGCATGTGAAGCATGATTATTTTGAGTCAGGCACCGCTTGGTGCATGTTTTGTTTATTTCAAAGCTTTATTATGATTGATTTTATATACTCTGAATATTTAAGTACCGCATGGAATGATACACGGTGCAAGAGATATTGAATGCTAACCAAACAAAAGAACATGAAGTTAAGTGTGAAAAATTTGAAGAATAATGCTGCCTGTAAAAACTCAATTAGGCTTTAAATGGTTCTGTGTAGATTTTGATTATAGTTTACACTAATAATGTGAACGTTTATGTTCCATAAAATTTTGAAAAAAACTTGAAATTTGACGCTAATCTCACTACATACATTTGAACCATTTATTTGAGGAACATATTTTTTTTCTACAAAGCTGAAATTACCAGGTAAACAGTCTGCAGTATTTTGTCATTTCTCATCCACTTTTTCGTTGATCTTACGGATACTCATAAAGAAAAACAAGTATACTTAACCAGTTTAAACAAAGAGTGCAACCCGAAATTGCCTTAGTTTACATTCACTTTCTTTTATAATCTCGAGCGTCATGCATTTTCAGCTGGTGTCTTCTGTTTCCGAGATGTTCAAGAACATATTATTACGGCTACGGTTCCGAAAAATGTACAACATTCCTTATTCAAACTTAATCTCAACGTCTTCAACCCCCAATATTCACTTTTTCAAGCTCGGGATGACTAGCAAAACTGAGGCATCAGAAAACGGTCATGTCAGACTGAAGATTACATTTGCCAGAAAAATCTTAATCATTCGACAGCACCGAAGCGAGAAATGAATTCTGTCGGTTTATACCAACCTTTTCCACAAACAAAAAATCTTGAGGTGCGTGATGTGGTGTATATTATTCCTATTGAATCACCCCACCAGCCAAATGTTTTGTGTTTCTTTTCCTATCTGGCCGATCGATATAACGAAATGAAGCCCGATTCTATAAGACAGAATTTAATAAACGGATCTTCGGTTTCCTCCACAAAACTTTATACAGGCCTGTAAACGCTGCACAGTTCTCTTCGGGACTATTTGGGAACGCGTCAATGTCCTCTTCATAGCCATCTATTTTGACTGCTTGTCTTCTGAGTTATTTATTCCTTTATCTTGGTGAATCGGCAAAGAGAATGATAATAGATTTTGCTGGCCTTTGGTTGTGTGGTGCTATCTAACTTTCATAGTGACGATTACATGCGTGTAGTGACCAGATGAGAATTATATATATATACATATATATACATATATATATATATATATATACTTCGAGACTCATAAATGCTCTTATCGTTATATTCAAAGTGTCATAAACGCTTAATTATCAGTGCTTAGCAATTTGAAACTTGTATAAAATGATTACGGACTATGCATGTGAAACAACCGGTGGTGTGCCGATTCAACAGATTTAGGTAAGGAGTTCTTTTTGTACAGGTCAATGAGGTGTAGTGTGCTGTAGTTTGTTGTCTAAATTTCAAGGAGAGTACGCGATATACAAAAAAAACTAGAATGATTACCGCGTTTCCACTTTTAAACAGCTAGCTTCAGTTTTTTCTCATAACAGAATGTTCACTAGAGTTCCGGCAGAGGAAACTGTATGCAACGAAACATCTGAACACGTCCGTTTACCTAAACGTTTTTAATCCAGCTATTCATCCATTCTAAGTACATAATATTTTGTCATACTTTAAATACTTACAAAGAGTTTACCGTTAGAAGATTGCATTTGTAGTGGATGCAGGGAGAGAGCAGCTCTGATATCCACCACAATCAGGTAGAATCAACCCCGAGCTGACTAAGATGAAATTTTGACGCCATGAATGAAAATACTTCTCTATAGACAAGTCTGAACAACCAAGTATATGAGGTGCAAGGAGACTGTTATTTTATGACGATTGAATCCGACAAAACATCAACCGTCGATAAAAAGTACTAATCACATTATCGTATCGCGCTGTATGGACGATGACAGCTTACATTTACGAGCCGATGAGCATTGCGGTGAATAAAGCAAGCAAAAAATTGTTACTGTGCTAAATAATCACAACCCTAACAACTAGACTTGCTTGAACATGTAGGCTACAGCAACACATTGGTATATAAGCCTTAGAGGTTTTTGTGGGTATTCAGACAAGTGTGCAGAACTGACGATGGGCAGTGGCCCAGAAAACAGTTTTGTTCCTCACCTCAACATCTATTGGAAGATTATCTAATGTAGCTGTAAAATTGTACGTATTTTATAGGTACTTGATTTGACGCAGTAGTCATATAAACTTACATTTGTTTTGTAACACTTCATGGCAACACAACTTCTATCAATTTATTTTGCTTTCACACAACTAAAACCTACTGCTTTAATACTTAGAAGAAGAGCTCTCTCCTCTGATAAGCTGTGATCATGCAAAGAAAATTGTTTTATTGCAGTAAATTACGCACGCATTTATACTGGTTTAAGTTTCTCAAGAGTTGTATACACTTTTCTAAATTGCTTCGTTCCAGATTTTACCGCTTGAATCTTTTCAAATATATCATATAACTCATTGCGTCATTCATTATTATTTGTTGTTAATCACGTTGAGAACATTTGCGTACTGAGAGGTGGATTTGCATGAAAAGTGATGCTGAAGGGTACGCGTATGACGTGATTTCATTCAGTAATTTGTGCAGTAAATCCTGTGGCTAAAAATGTCGAAGTTCTTGAGACAGTCCATCTTACAGTATGCCCATGGATAATCCTTGAAAAGACTCGGTGAACCAATAGATATCTATTTCGAATGGCCTTTATCAAGGTTTATTCCGTTTTTACAGCATCCAAGTGAAAAAGTGTTGGCACGCGTGATCAAAGATTGACTAAAAGCATGTTGAATGGAACTCCAAGATATTGAACTATTGAACTATTGGGTAGTGAGAAGGCATCAGACATTGAAAGAAATGGGAATCAAAGATATCGAGTTATTGACAGAGTTGGGTAAAAAAAAGCATAAGACTTTTAAAGGGATTTGTGAAACGGGAATGAAATAGAGAATTATGGTAGTAATGCTCATAAGCGTCATGTCCATGGGAGTTTTAACTGATATTCCAACTCTTTCTGTACATTGTGCCAGGGTCTATAAAGCCTGATAGCTACAGCCTCCAGAAATCCTAATAACCGTCTATCTTTAGCCTTATATAAGATTTCAAACGAAGTTTCTTTGCAGCATGGATGACTCGTATCAAGTACGTGAGATGTCACACTACACTTTGAAGTAACAGCCACTTTGGTAAATGTTCCTTGACTCTTTCTTCAAGACGTCTTTCTGTGCGGCCAATGTACTGCGCATTGCAAGTACTGCATCTAAAAGAGTAAAGCACATTAGGTGTAGCCAGTACAGGAAGGTGATCTTTGGATTGAGTAGGAATCAATGTGCGTGACGTCAAGATCAATCTCAGGCTTATTTTTGTGTTCCATTCAACATGCTCTCAGTCAATCTTCGATCACGCGGGCTAACACGTTTTCACTTGGATGCTGTAAAAACCGAACGAACCTTTATAAAGCCATTCGAAATAGATATCTATTTGTTCACTGAGGCTTTTGAATGACGGGTCTATCTTATCTATTTTCAGCCCAAATTTATCTCTCTTTGACATGATACACCCAGACATTTTACTGCTGTTCATCCATTAATATAAAGCCTGTCTTGCTTTGGTACATTAACCTGCATCAACATCTCTTCTATATCCGCTGCTACGGCTACAGATCCTATCCGAAAAGGCTACAACACTCCACTAGGCTTGCCGAAGTATCGGTCGTTGATAGAGTCGACTATTCAAGGATTTGCAGTCTGTAGAAGAATAATAACCCACTCGCTGTTTGACCTCCAACTACATCAAACCCCGCGATTACCCCGAATATTGCTTCCTTGTTTTATCGTTACTTTTTTACATGTACGCTATAGTGCCTATTGCAAATGATGTTGCTTGACTAAGCAGTGTTAAGAGATTTCGCCTCTAAGTATATTTGCTTGCTGGCATTTCTTGTTGTAGCAGGTGTGTTGTGCCTTCCTGTGTGAACCTTCGAGGTAATGTATATAAATTGTAATATTATTTGTTATTCCGAATCGCATAAATTCTTGTTGACTGTGAGTTGCGCATCTCTCCAGGTTTATTGAAATTCTTAGGGTCTTATCGACGAATAAGATTTAAACCATTCGCCTTGCAGGCGCAGTTCAGCACCACGCGTACCTTACCTGGTTTTCTAGGGTTCACTACACCATGGTGTGGCAGATACCATCAAGATACGAATGCAGCCACGATCTGCTCGGACGACACTCTGATGGCAAACCCCTCTGCGATGCCATTCACCATCGATTTCTAGCAGGCCTTGAAGTATGCCGTATCAGTCTGAAACCTTTAACGTAGAAGACGTAACCGTTCGTTTGCGGCGGCCTTGTTCACGAGCGACTCTGTCGGGAGTGTACGTTTCCATCGAGAGATGCGAATGCCAAATCTTCGTCCAAATATCAAACTTCAAAACAACGAAGACTGCGTAGTATTCGGTTCTATTGCATTAAAATCATTAATAAACAAACCAACCTCAAATGTGGGGTAACCGCTCAAAAACAACAGATATATCTAGCGGGACAGACTCGATAAATACCTCTAATTAGATTCAAACGTAGGGTAAGCAAATAGAGGGAGAATGTTACCTTCGATGTCAAAGTGCACAAGACTTGCGTGAGCTGCGTGAGCTGCGCGTGGTCCAAATCAAACGAATAACAAAACCATGAAGGTCATAGGAAAAAAATAACAAGAGGACAAGAAGAAGTTTGGGAAGTTTGGGAAGAGGGAAATGGATTGCACACGACCATGAGTAGAAGAATTTCATTTGACATTGGAAAAAATTGTGCAGGTAGTTCCTTCCAGAGTAGACCTATCACAGACTGCTCATTTTCCCACTTGATCGACTGTTACTTGGGTTTCCGCAATTTGATCTTCCGTAGAGCAGCAGCATTCTGAGCCTTCTGTATTCTCGAAGTCGGCATCGTACAACGTCCTTAACTGCTGTCGGATAGACGAATCTGACTGGATAGCATTCATCCTACGGCCGCAACTGCCCGTTGGACACATTTGGCCTAGAAAAATCCAACCCAACCTGGTACGCACTAAATATAGCTCCTTCGATTTACCTACGCGGTATTCTAGGTGTCTATGTGCGTCCAGCACGTCCGATTCGATAAGAATATGGATTTTGGAGTCAACGAGGTGCTGTGGATCGACGTTCTTAAGATGTTTCCATCTCAAGGCGTAATCGGAGAAGACGCACATCCAATCGGCAACTTAGGCACCCTGAAGGCGTTTGGGATGTCTGCTCTTTTGTCTCCATTGCATGAGGTCACCTTTAACCTACACCTTATAGAGTTCAGCACTGCAGAGCCGGAAACTGTTGAAATGTTCAGGGACGTTTCTACTCCACGTACTCCCAATGAGCTTGCTGTTTTCTCGTCTATGAGCGTAAAGTCGGATCCATTATCCAGTAGGGCGTTTACCATAAGTGACTTTTTAGCCCTAAAATTCGAATTGGAAACACACATAGACAGACCTTTCTTCTGTCCGCTAGACTGGTGGAACAACATGCGTTGACCTTGGGGGGAATCCTTGTTTTGGTTGGACACAGTGCAGTAAGCGATTGTGATGCTCCTTGCATCCGTCGTCGTCGCAGGGTTTACTTGCAGAGCATACTTCAGACCTGTGACTGGTCCTCAGACATACGAAGCACGCTCCATAGCGTCACAAGGCCGACCACCTTTGAGTCCGGGTCATTTTAAGGAACAATTGACAAGATTCGAAATCCTGAGAGTTTCGACAGAAGAAGCCTCTCACTTCCTTTCCTGCCGTCGAGAATTGTCATCCGCCGAAAGCAGCCGAACCATTCTGTCTTTCTTGCACGCGGCGGCTCCCTCCATAGTGGCGCAGATGGTTTCCACAAAATGACCGAACCTACTCTGTCTTATTCGTGATTCTTCTTCCATAAACTTGCAAAGATCCATGAAGTGGATGTCATACTTCATCCTTAACTTCTCATGGGCAAGCCTGGCCCATTCTTTTTTAACATTATCCGGAACGGTTTTCATCGATCCTCTCCTAGGTCGCATGGCGTCCAGCTCTCCGGCATGATTTCGTTCATGCAGGTTGACGTAGCAGTTACGCATACGAATCGCTAGACATGCCAGTGATTCGGCACTGTCAAGGTGTCTCTTGAGCTTCTTCAGTAGGATGTCGATAATCGCTTTGGTGACTAACTGGTCACTACCATATAGATTCTCTAGTAATTCTCATGTCATAGCGTAGCCATGTGCCGCATTGCGACCGTCTACCTCTGATATAGCCTCTCTTGTCTGGCCGAGGTAGTAGTGTTTCAAATATTGCAGCCTTGTACAATCGTCAGTCACGCATTGTTTGACGAAATATCGGAACTGAGTGACGAATTTCCAGTAATTCACAGGATTCTGTCACAGGATCCCACCATCTCCGGTCATGGTAGTCGTGCTCTAAGCGCTGTTAGGTCAATCATTGAGGATGTGGCGGCAAATCGATGCTGTATCGCTTCACTTGATATAATTGCTTATTCATTAGAATCGGCTGCAGGCGACCCGCTGAGGTTGACTCGGCACCTTCAGACAGAAATTTTCTCGCCTTTTTGATTGATCCTGTTCGATAATCTCCACTATTTCTAAAAGGCGACGCTTTTTTCTGCAGATCTTCAGCACTCTTGTCGGCGAAACTCATTGGATCAACGAACCTAGCGTCATCATTATCCTTCCAATAATGTAGCTACCGTGTTTCGGATGATTATCATATAAGTTAGGCTGTCTAACAGTGAAACATGAACCAGGTTTATCAACAGAGGAAATCAAAATACAGACTTGCCGGGTCTTCTGTATAAAAGTTGGTTCTCCATCGGGAAGTCCGATGGATCCAGCGACATCGTTATGTCATCCCAGAGTTCGGTTTCCAAGTTCTTTCCCAAACGAACTTTTGGGGAGGTCATACTTTGAGCATTGAGTAGAAAGCTTCAACCAGATAAAGTTTCCTCTGCCAGTGTAGGCAATTACAAAGCCGGAGATATGCACCGAAATCCATATCAATCATGAACCGAGTTCCTCGAATGAAGATTTATGCGATTCTAATAGATAAAACGATGACTGGTTAAGAACACAAACCTCAAAGGTCGGAATCTACACTCCTATATCTCTTGTAAGCTTGATTGCTTTCTCGCAACAGATACAACTACAAAGAGTTAATAAAAAACAATATTCGACAAGGAGTCACTTTCGCCTTATGACAGTACCAGTCACAAACAAACAAAACGACCAAGACAATTATGCAATAAAACCAGAGTAGGGAACAGTAAATAAAAACAAGAGTTCAGTATGAGGGGTTGGGGATGCCAGCACAGGTATTTAGGGGATGCACTGGGGAAATTCTTTACACATACACTTCCACCTCTGTCACAGATGAACCCGTTTCTTACAAGCTTTATACTGGAAAACTTTGGGCTTTTTGAAGCCGCTAAGGGACATTATAGGGATAGTCCTTTGGGGCTGGCGTTGCAAAATCTTGGTTTTGAACAAAAAAGAAACATGTAACAATCATACGTTGATAAGAGTCTCATAATTTTAATGAGCCTAAAGAGATGCGCAAGTCCCGTTCAAGAAGAATACGTTTATTCTATCGCATCAGTTTATGCGATTTTAAATCATAACCAATAATAAAACAGATGTACATTACCTCGAAGGTTCATGCGAATAGAGCGAAACAACTAGCACAAAGGGAGGAATGTCTATAGCTTAACAATTTTTGGCTATCAAGCGATTGTCAACGGAATAATTAACCAAAAGTAAGTTACCTCAGAGGCAGACGCTCTTGGCACCCGTAGATCACACGGTACGAATTATAACGACAGAGTGCGGCAACGTAAAACAACATTAAAACAAGGGGTAATGGTCAAAGGCAATCAGAGGGTTGGGGAGTGTGGTGGGATATATAGGGAATGAATCAGGATTCTTATACAGATGTGATGTTACAAAAAATGATCATACTTTTGAATCTCTGTTGTAACGGGAATACCCAGAAATACACCAATTTCTCATTCGCTGCTCTCTTCCCTTTCAGGTAAGCAAGGCGCACATGCAAGGACACCATATGCACATACCTAACTAGTTATAAACTATTCGTTTTCTATGCCCTACCGACATTTGACCATTCTGTAACCTGTGCTACGTTCCATACTGTACCTTTGACTTGGTTACTCCAATACGCTCCGTTCGGACGCCATTTCGTTCTATCTGTTGCGCAGTGTTTTGTACTCAGTGTTAACGTGCTATATCCACCACAGCAAACTCATTGGCGCTTACTTGGTAACTTTCTCTACTTTTCAGCACTTTTTCACTTTCATTAGATCGAGAGCAGCAGGAATTTCTTCCTATGTTCGCTCCGTCGAGGCATTTCTTGATAGCAGTTGGTCACTAGCAAAGGAATTGAGCCGATTTCGGCACGTATTTACTATGAGTTGTCAGCTGGCTATCTCCTGATGCAAATAGGTTCATATGTTTATCTAAGGCGGCTTTTGAACGAGTCCACCGAATTGGAGTTGACAACCGAATGCGGGAGGGCGTTCCACGTAGGAACTGCGCTACACGACAGACGGTACACGTGTTGAAGACCGTCTGAGAGCTTGATTAGTAGCTTGTAGTTGTGTCCTCTGGTTCGGTTGTCTGAGACACGGGATACAATATCCTTGAGACACGGTATGCTTTGGAGGACAACGAGTTTGAACAGAAAGATCAGATCACCTCATGTTCTGCGTTGCTCCAAGGTAAACAGTTTAAGTCGCTTGCATCGCTTTTCATATGACAGATTTCGTTATTGCCGGATCATCCGAGTAGCCAACCTCTGAACATACTCTAAGTGAGCGGCTTCGCCTTTTGTCTGAGGATACGAAGCAGGGCCTCCATACTCCACTCGGTTACGGATATGGCTCGGATATAAACAGATGAAAATAATTGCCGACTATGACGTGATGGCTCGAATCAGCTTCCACAGAGTTTCTAGGGAAGATGCTCTCGATTTATTCGTATTATCGAGGGTTTTCAGGTCATCACGCACGATAATGCCGAGATCATTGTAGAGGACACCACACGGATGGGAGTATCGTGCAGTGTGTAGAGCACGCCTTGACTAAACCCTCCCAAAGCCATCATATTGGACATGTCAGGGTTTATTAGGAGCTTTTTCTCCGACGACCAGCGGCACGGCCTATCGAGATCAGCTTGTAGAGCTATTGAGTCGTCTGGGGTGTTGATTTCCCTCCAAATCTTCAGGTCATCAGAGAAAAGAATGCACTTTGAAAGGAATATTCATGGAAGGTCTTGAAGGAAGATGGTGAAGAGTCGCGGCCCTAGTACGGCATCTTGAGAGACTACCGAGGACGCGCCACACTCCGTCCCTAACCTTGACACTCCAGATACGACCCGTAAGGGAGGCCCGTATCCACCTCAAGACCTTATCCTGTATACCTAGGAAAAACAGTTTTGCTAAAAGGATTTCGTGGTCTACCTTATCAAACGCCTTACAAAAGTCGATCAGTGCAGTGCGAGAGTCACACCAGTCGTCCCTGGACGCTACTAAATTCGTTATTCAAGACTTCCCACGGACAAAACCATGTTGCACTAAAACACTCCGTTCTACCCACACCACTCAGCTGCACCTTACACCGTGAAAGTAATTGTTTTCACTATCTTAGAAAAGTTCGAGTCTTTTATAAATTACATTACTGTTGATTATTGAAACTTCTCAGTGCATTGATGGAGTTACTGAACGTTTGTTTTAAATAGCTGATAGTTTTCCGCGGCTTTAGGATTTTTACGTGCTGTCCCCTGTGGTCTTGTAATCCATAATGCCTATCAGACCGTTGCATACTCCAAAAATAGTGAAAAAACACAGGAAGCAATGGCATCGTCACCAGAGTGATCTGTTCAAGCGTTTGGGCGATAAATGGCGTAAACCTAAAGGCATCGACAATCGTGTGAGACGTCGCTTCAAGGGCCAAATCCGTATGCCAAAAATCGGGTACGGAAGTAATAAACGTACTCGCCATATTCACCCCGATGGCTTCAAACATGTTGTCATTCAGAATGTTAAGGTAATTTTTATTGTCTTTTCCTTATTTGTTTCCAGGAGCTCGAAGTTTTGATGATGCAGCATCGAACGCACGCCGCTGTAATCTCTCATACCGTTTCTCGCAAAAACCGTGTGAAAATCGTGGAACGGGCTAAGCAATTAAGTATACGATGCGTTAATCCAAATGCTGGTCTTCGTTCTACTGAGAATGAGTGATTTATAATACAATTTACTGGCCACATTGCTGTCTTGTTTCTCAATTCGGAAACCTGGAAAACATCTATCACAGCTTTTCGGTTAGCTATGTCGGTTTTTTCATAGGTGTGTGAGCGTAAACATGGTATCGTACATGTGTTTGACGATGTATAACGATAAATCGTTGTATTTCGCAATACTCAGTTGTTCCACTGAATACTTGTTATCTAACTAATTAGGCTTGCCTCGCTAGTCGCAGCTTACATGTATTCGTTAAATACCTAAACTAGTGCTTAATTCTGTTTTTCTTATTCTATTTAATATGCCGCCATTCTTAATGATTGATCACTACCAGTGAACTGATTACCTCGATGCGCCTACGCTTTAAATTTCGTTGTGCAATATTTAAATGGATGCCATATATATACGATGTCATACTTCCTATTTGCTCTCATGGTGTTGCGGTCGTACACGTGCGATGGTTGCAAGATGGCGGTTTTCGGACGGCATTTACCTCTACGCAAAGTAACCGAATTTTAACATACAAAAAGCAACAGTGCGAACGGTCGTGTGGTAGACTGGCTTTCAAAGACAAGCCGATGTCACATACGGACGTCCACTACGGCGCCTATCGGTAGTAACGTAGCTCCCTAGTTAAATATTGGTCGGCGATTTTAAGTGCGAATGTTTGGGATATATTTAAGGAGAATCGTACCACCTTTAAAGAGTGCATATTTTTCAACTAAAAATCCTTATCCCGTTTTCCGATGCAACACTTATGCATATTCTACATGCTCCTAGGTTGATAGATCCTTATCCGACCATTTATGACCATATTGCAGCTCTCAGATTTACCGCACCACTCTTTCGTTGATGCCATGATTGTTCGGTATTATCGAGTCGGTTATTGCCACCTGGGTATTCGTTTTTGAGAGAGTACCTCCGCCAACTTATTGGAGCCTCATGTGGTTCACTATTCCAAGCCTGTAGGTTATGCTGCCGATTTCTTACCCTTCAGTCAAGCCTGACCATTCACGATTCTCCATTTGTGTATTTAGTATTGTGTTTTTTTAAGTTTCATACACGTGATCTTTGACAGTGTACCTTCCCTTTCCGTCTAATCAAACATGTTTCGTCATAAAAATTGTTTCTGTAGGTGGGCCGCTTTTGGTGTACAGTACTTTGACACTCCGCCGTCATTGACGTGGTCAATGCTGTCACCAGCAATGAATGATAATTCATACCTATTCCGCCACAGTTTGGTAAATTGAATCTTGGCGAACTGAGAGATACCTGGGCTGCATTTTTCTTAAATGTAGTTGAATTTCCACTAGGCAGAATGCAAACATATTCGTATATTTTCTTAAACTGCAACTTAAGATATGTCCTCGTTCATTGTTACTGTGAAATGCTAACAACCTATTCTATTCCTCCCATCTATCAATGTTTCTGAAGGTGATCATGGGCGCATATGCACACTTGAGGACCTTAATTCTAAATTTTAAGAACTACCAATATTGTATTCATTGCCGTCCACGTTGCACACACAAAAACTATTTTCCTATAGATTTTCCTGTCCCACATATTCAAAAACTTTACTACTGAATCAGCTGTCAACCAATGTTTTTCTAAACTTGTAGAACGTGTAGTTATAACATGTTTAATATGCCTGTGTTCTCTAACAGATACCACGTATACTGATTTTGACGTAGGAGGCTCGTGTGACCTCTGGTTGTTCATAAGCACCATGTTAACGTGGAATGCCAGTGGCCCGATTACTGCTGTTTATTGAGCCTAAACCGATGCAAGCTATCTTTTGTCACATCAATCGCGTTACTTTTCATGTTACCATTCTATACAGTGATGCGTGGAGTCTCATGTTACCATTCTATACAGTGATGGGTGGAGCATGTATGATCATTGAAATTAATCGATATCTAACCTGGATGCGTTATCGAATAAGATAATATGTAGCTCTACTAATATATTACTTAGGAGACTAAGTCTAACAATATGCCAGACACTGAATAATGGAAGTGACCATGGTACAAAGCATGCAAGACTAGTATTGATCACAGCCACATCTGCCGTCCACTTGGTCAAGTCGAGCGTATCTCAAAACGTGAAACAAAGCACTGTGCACCGACGAATTGCTTGGTCTATGAACCCAAACTTCGGAACCAGGACTGGGCGATGCCCTCAACAATCAAGAAAATCAGAAGGCTCGAACACTTGGGGGATACGATGCGACTCTGGATGTGGGTGTTCGAGTTAAATGCGCAATTGCTCTTTAATATTGAATGAGAGCATTCAGTCGCTAACCCATTTAGTCTCTATCTGCTTTGGTTTATGTAACTCGGGAGTACTACGTCCACGAAAGGCTTATGAGCTGTTGAGCACTCAGACTGTCAAAGTGTTCGCGAATGCTCGTTTATTTTATTGTATTTCTACGTATAGTGAACTAATATGGATGAATATATAATTTGTTATTGGAGAACGACTTGCGGAATTCTAGACCCATTCAACTCTTAGTTGTGACCGAGTGGGATTCGAACACGGATCGCTTTTTCAGATTCAAGTAGGTTATTCACTACACCACCTCGACACCAAAAGCATGTACTGCACTTCTTAGTGGTACCAGGTTAGCGAGAATGCTAATTCTACATTGCGAGGGCTTTTGCAAGCAGAAAATAAAGTCAGAAGGCATTAGTGTTATGGTAGATAGCAATATTTAGCGGCTACCTTAAACCACCACCATGATCGAAAGTTCATCAAAGTGCATAGTTACATATGTTTCAAATGTTTATTCATCTATTTTTGTGAAATCTTTTGTTTAAAAGTTTTGTTTTATCTTACCACGTGATAAGCATCCCTCTGAACTTCTACACTTAAACTAATGAATAAAAAGAAGCAGCTCCACTAACTGATTTTTAAAATTGCATCGTTAGTTTGATTATAGTAATCTCAGTATCTATAAATAATTTCGTCACAACTTCCTGTGAAACAAGGCGGAAGCGCGTTTGTAAATTTTTATGTGGTGTACCTCTACCTTAGTCGCGCAATTGTTTTCTGGACCTAACGCACTGTCAGCGTGGTCTTTTATGCCTCTTCAACGAATAAGAAGTTCAGAATTTCTGCTTGCTGAACTTAATGAGACAACCGATTTGCGCTTCGAATGTAACAATGAAAACGTTCTAACTACTTAAACGTCAGTATTTAGATTAATTTCGTTCAAAATGAAAAGTGAGTAATTTTTTAGAACACCGGACAGGTTAACTGGTAGTACGCAGTGTTGGTTAAAACCCATATCGTTCCGACTTTAGAGCACTAATCTCATTATGGTTTCGTTAAGTTTGATCGAATCCGGCGAATGAAAAAAAAAACAGAATAAATGAAATTGCGGTTTATTGGTTTAATTTAAAGTACGGTAACATCTGTGTCAAGTCCGATAGATTTAATATGAACGCCCTGCATCCCAATTTATGAGCGAAATATGCTCGATTAGAAAACCGCACAGTATTTAAAAGCGCGCTTGTTAAAAATGAGGGAAATCTATCTAGTTCAGTCTGCGGTATTGTTGCTTAGACTAAATTTGTTTGTTAAAACTTATAAATTGATGGACAACTAAGAACATGTCGATGGTTGATGTCAATGAGACTTTGAATCCAGATTTCCAGATCTGAGATCATCCATGTCACTATAGTCGAACAAAAACCATTCACTTCGTTCCCATGGTTTTTCGATAACTTTGATGAAGCTGAGGTGTATTTTGTCTTCCGCTTCTTCAAAATACCTCAAGATCCCCAACAGCATGGCATCGGAGACGAATGCACTACTCTGCACCTGTCTCACCTGTCGTAGACAGGTGCACTTTTTATTCGTTCATGTAACCGAGTTACTCGATGTTATTATGCCAAATGTAACAAAGTACGTCTCACTTCAACCAGAATGGGGCATTGGTACGAATAGTGTGCATAAAATTCTGTCCTTTGAATGTTGCTCACACGAACTTTCGAATCAGATGATTCGCTCTATGCCCAGTTGACCATAAAGTGCTTATGAAGACCGGGTAGTATCAGGCCCACGAACAACTCAGAGTTGTTTGGCGCTAGACCTGTTATCAGGTTGGCGAATACACACACACACATACGTCAATGTCTCAGACGTGTATTCAGTGAGTATACATAGTTTTTATTAACTGTTTGTCGTCAAGTTTCGTAATTTTTTCTATTGATTCTGTTGGCGTTTAAATGGTAAGACGTGTATTGAAAAAACATATTCGCGATTGAAATTTGATGTGAAATTTTTCTAATTTTTGGAAAAAACATGGTGTAGGTCACATTTCTCAGAAGTTGATAAATCCACGGTATATTATATTCATTAGTAGTATTCATGATAAACATGCTTCCATCGCATTTGTGTAATTCTTCATTCTTAGCCGTATTTGAACACAATCGATGTTGAATTGGCCGCGCTACTCTTTTCCCCTTGTACATTTGCACAGCATCTATGGCTTTGTGGGAGTAAATCTCATTTACTTCCAAGTTAACGCTTTTCATTCATGCACTACTGACCCAATACTCAATAATATCAATATTGTTCGTAACCTATATTTTTTATGTCTAAAGTTAGGATTGCAGAAATAAGAAGTACAAAATTACGTTTGTTCATGATAACGTTGGTAGAGAAACGCGAGAATTGGTTTACTGGCTGGTCATTACGTTTTTGGAATTCACCATGCTGGAGAAGCCATATGACTTGCTTGATTAAGCGAACTTCACAAGACCGCGGAAATGACGAGACTCAAAACCGTATTGAATAATATAAAGTCCTCTGCCCAAAAGAACAGCTTTCCTCCATGTATATGAGCCTCGAAATCTATCAACTGATTCGAAGAAAGACTGAGAGCTCTAGAGATAAGATGCTCCAAAAGACTTGTCGATCTATGTTATCAATATGAAGTTAGCAGATAAATAAGAGTTGCCGTTGGAGGGAGATAAGGTGTACATAAATCTGGCCCTACTATGACCGCCGCCCATGTCAGAAACAAGCACAGCAGCAATAAAAGATGTGGGTGAACGGCCTAAGAATGAAATCGAAGGGAAATCATAACAAATGGGGAGTCAGGAAGAATGTGGCACGTGATCTGTCCCATCTGATGCATTGGTGCAGACGAAATGTCTGTGGGGACCGTAAACAGTGAAGTGGTTGCAAGTATGAGATTGAACGGGAGGACACTTATTCTCTGTTTAAAGAATACAAATAAATTGACCAGGTTCGTTGACCACTACTCAACCAATTCAAATCGAGTATGCGGTTATTCTATAAAGAACTGTGCACAAGAACTCCTCTGCCCTTATTTAATCTCACCGCCTCGAATATTTTGTTGTCCGTGGTAGTATCACCTAACGACCTTGCACTGTTCAAATTTAGCGGACTCTGAAGTATATATTTATATCCTCGGTCTATGTTTATTCCCAGCAGAACTGCACGCATGTATATGTGCGATACTCACCGTGAATGTCAATAGATGGTGACTCATCTTTGTGGTGGGTTTTACATTGATCGGCGGATTTGCAGATTCGATCTGGCCTGAGATCACTCGCGAACTGGAAGTTGTCAAGAACGATCCTTAAATTGTCCGCTGATTATATGACGCGTATTAAGAGAGTACCACGATTATACAATACAGTTAGGCGCGATGAATCACGCAATCCATCCATTATATGGCAAAGCCGATAAATTACTTATTGTTTTCACATTAAACTCGTAATTTCAATCCGGACCATTTATTTTGTTTATTCAAGAAGAATACCTTAATCGAAAAAGAGTATTGTCGTAAAGATTTCAGAAATACGAGGTTAATTATCACTATGAATCGATTAATCTGCCCACAGGCAAAAATGATGGTTAGGGGAGCGGAAGGTATTGAAAATGTGACCGAACTGAGCAAATTAAAAGAAAGTAAATGGAGAGTTGTGTTTTATGCGTACATGTTGGACTGCATGATATCACATGCTCGGAGCGGGCATCGAGGATATGAATCAAAGCAAGTCCAAGTGGAATGAATAAGAAGCAATTAATCATCTGATCCAACAGATCGTATGATTACAGTATGATTTATTATCTTTTAACAATTTTCCTTATTTGATCTGGTTAGTTTTTGATAAATGTGTTTTAATCCATAAAAAAACGCAAAAGAATGATTGTTGCACACAATTCACGTTTATTGCAGTGATTGCGTTCAATGTATTGCACAGTATAAAGATTAATTATTGACGGGAAATGTTGGACCGGGTTATTCGCTAGATATTGCTAGTATGTTGGGTCCTGAAAATTGAAGAAGAATTAACCATTTATTGCATTTATTGAATAAGAGTATTTTCTTCAATAAGTTTAAAAGGCTTGTAACCGATTGGATCGTCATTGTAAAAACAAAGTCTCTTGACAAAGGTCTTGCAGTAGCAGACCGAAACGTTGGTTGAATAATAAAATACGCCGATTGTTGCCAAGAGACTTTGTTTTTATAAGAGCATTTTATACGCGATATAAAGTTGGAATCATAGGCTGCTTTTTATCGTCGGACAGACAGTAGCGATATAATTTATCCGAACTAAATTAAAGAGTAGACTATCTAGCCCACATGGAAATGTAATTCATAGTGTATCTGGAGTTACGTGAGAGTCTCATCATTTAAGTTTTGTAGAAGCACACTTTTTCACTTTAATGGACATATATTTATATACTTATATACTTACACGTAAACTTATACATGAAGGAGGTTTTCAGGAATTTTATCGCTGACTAAATTAAGTAAATTGAGTATTCCGGTAGTAAACTTTACGTCGCGGTGGGCTCTAATAATGGCCGAGTGCATGCGTACAATCTTTTCATGTGAATAATACCTCGCGGATGATCTTACTACCGGTATACACAGGTAATTGCATTTATTGATATATATATATATATATATATATATATATATATATATATATATATATAATGTTGCGATTGAAAAAACGCGTATGAACTAACCGTATACTGACTAAATACAAAGGTACAAGCTTACAGTTCTTGCATGCTGGGCATCTGCGTCTACGACACCGAAACCGAGTCACTTTAGAAACATCAACAACGAAGACTTAACGTGTTTCACTTGCGGACACTTGACGGATCTTGCCATTTGGCAAGACTATATTTTGAACAACGCCGTCATTCACTGAGTCGGTATCCGGCCTACAGGCAACTGCATTGGCTCGGTCATGTTAAACGAATGGATGTAAATCGCATTACGGAGGTCGCGCTTTATAGTGAAATTATGAGTGGTTCCAGATCAATCGGAAAACCAAATCTACGCTACAAGGACGTATGCAAAGGGGATCTTAAATCCAGAGACATCGATCTAGCAAACTTGAAGAAAGTACTGCGGAGCGAAGCAGTTAGCAGAGTCTCCTAACGACAACGGCCAGAAGAGTAGACCAAGACCACATGAATTAAAGGGACAAGAGAAAAGACAGACTAACCTCGCGATTTCGTAGTCAATTATCCGTTATCTGTAGTGACTGTCGAAAATTCTGCCTGTCTAGCATACGCCTTTACAGTCACAAGCGACGGTGCGGTCAATAAAATAGAAGTAAAATAAAAAAGGCAAAATAAATTCTTAAACAAAATGTATATATGCGAAAAATTAAATTAAGCTAAAACAAAATAAATTAAAAATTAAGGACTTAGTATACAAAATAAAATATTCGGGATTGCAAAGACCAAACTGTCGAGGCTGACCGTAGCCAATATATAAAATAATGGTGTGGCAACGTTTTCTCCTCTTGGTCCATTGTTGGCGGCCCTTGTACATAATTTTCTGTTTTACGCTCGGTATGTCTATGACACGTTTGTAATCTGCTAAAATTAAAGCGCACAGGAGTTTTGTTACCATCAGCCATTGAAGCTTACGACTGAAGAAGAGAACAATCATTGCTGTTCCGGGATGTTGATGCAAGAAAGCAATTTTGGTGGATTGATCGCTACCAAAATCCACCGCACACATTGACGGGAGGGTTCACTAATATCCAGATAACGGCAGTTGGACCGAAACTGTAAATAATGATGGATATATCACAAGCATTTAAGCTTGCCAACCAGAATATTCTTTTACATGAACTTGAGATCATAGTTATAGCTGCATGCTTAATTGACGGGGTTTTCGAGCTATTGTAAGAACGGTATACAAAAGTGCGAGTCGATAGAGCCTTCTCCAAACGAATATCCATTCCAAGGGGTGTACCAAATGGATAAATATTGGATCCAATAGTATTCGTGGTATACGCGAATGATTGGCCACCACTCCTTCGCTTTAAGTACATCATGTACTCAGGAAGCATCAAAACATGGCTTATTGGCGCGGCCTTCAATTCGGCCACACGTCAAAATACTATTTCAGTTGCATGTACTTCCGATACGGATAAAAGGAGGAATGGAGACGTTTTTTCTGAATCAAACGATGGAGATTTGCCATGGGAAAATAACGCGTGTATTGAGTCAAGCACAAGTTGCAAATGATGGCAAACGTTTTGTTTTTTGTAATATTGGAATGCATGTAACTGGCTGAAAATTCATCCCATTTGGGATAAATAAAGCACTTTTCTTATCTTATCTTAAAGTCCGAAACGATGAAGAATGCGCATTGATGCAAAATGACATCGATCAACTGCACCAATAGTTCTCGAGAATCAAGTTACCTTTCAATCCAGGGAAGTTCGAGATGCTCAACATTGGAAAGACATTCAACTTCAATTGCATTCACAGTGCAGACCAGCTGAAATAAGTAACAGCTTAAAACGCTGTAAATATTCGAGTAAGTGATGACGTGAAATAATCTATTCAATTTGAAAGGGTTCGTAACAGTTCAATCGACAGATTTTCTACTTTCGATGGCTGCACCTATTAATGATTATTTTTTCTGTAGTACTTACATAGGCACGATACCTAGAAGAATAATGTGTAATTTAGTGATACAACCCACCTAGGGCAATGATAGTTATTCCATAGTATTGAGGCAGGAACACATATGCATGGTCCGCAATACACTCTGATATGTATGATTTTACAGATTAGAAGTCCGTTGTATTTTTAATCTATGCTGTTTGAATATATGCTCATTTGTAGCACATAACTTATATTCCGTTAGATTGTTCCACACAAAACAAAAACGAACGCAGTTAAAATGATGTTGGCAGTTCAACCGTGCATGAGGTTCAACGAAGGATATGGCGTGACACCGGCAGTATTTGATTCTACGTATGTGAGCGGGTGCTGAGGATCGGCTAATAGACCATAAATCATCTCGATAATGGTGCGCATCTATGACTATTAGATTGGGTTCATGTGTTCTTCGTCAAGTAGATGTCTCAGTCATCGTACAATCTTGGTACCTCGATGATTGCTTTTGTAAGGAAGTTGGTTATTCTTCTTCAACCATAGAGACCATACCTGGGGTGCTTAATTCTTTGGTAGTTTTGCATGTGTTCATTACCCAAGGGAAACAATGGATAGGAAACCTTGAAGAAATGCGTCTGAGTATTGCAAATATCTTAGAACTACATTTGTGGACCGTTTTAAAATGACGAGATGATTTCATATCACCCAAACACCAAATTTTTTTCCCGCTTTTACTTAAATTGGCTAGTGTGCACAGTGAATGCAATTGAAGTTGAATGTCTTTCCAATGTTCAGCATCTCAAACAAACAAAAATTGAAAGGTAGCTTATTTCTCGAGGACTATTGTGTAGTTGGTCGAGGTCATTTCGTAACAGTAGATAGTCCTCGTTGTTTCGGATTTTAACCCATGTTTTTTATGCTTCTTGAGTGTATGATGATCGTTAAGCGAAAAAGCGGTGGTATATCATTCACGTGAACCAGGAATAACGTTGGACACAATTTGATCCTTCTGGTGCCCCATCCGTAACTGACATTTATTTGGCTCCATCTACTTGTACACTTGCATACCGAGTAACCCAATTACCCAAGCAACTTAGGCTGTGGTTAGGCTAAAAGGGTAGTGGAATACCAGTTTTCATTGTAAAGTGAATTATATATTTTCGAATATTCGGTGGTTTATTTTTTCGCCTGGCTGTGAGAGTTGACTAATTCTGCCATTAGCAGCGCATATTGTCCAGCCTCTCGAGGGAAAATGCCTGAGAAAAATTCTTGGAGTTCTTCGAGGGTACAAGGATCATTGGAATATATCTATTCGCAAATTTGATTACATCTAAGTAAGTCCCATGTAATTATTGCCAGCAATAAAACATGGAAGCTTCAGAGGTCGGGCCATACTATTGGTCAATATACCCTATTAAAAAGTAGTGGACAGAAGTCCAATACTAGGAATGCAAAGAAAAAAGAGATTTAGCTCGGCTCGCCGACGCCAGGGATGCAAGAAGAAGTATCAGTGCTTTGAATTCTGTTATACCACGAGCGATGAGGTTAAGGGATTGTAAGAAGTTGCTGATGAAATTCTTCCGCTTTACCGGTGTCTCAGATTTTTACTCCGATTTTTTTTAACTCCGTTCTAATCAATAGACTTCATATTGAATTATTTGTACATTTGTTCATGCAAATCATTCACAAATTCTTATTCGCATAATTATGTTTTGGACATTTTCAAGCCGCAGATAGAACTGCTTACTGAAAAGGGAGATGAAGACCATGGTTTTGATCATATTAGGTTTCATTACCGGCGCGGCATTTGATTCGGCTACCCGTCAACAAAACAATGCAGTTGCAAGTTATCTCGATAGAGATAAAGAAGAGAGATTGGAAAATTTTAGGAAGAACAAACGATGAACAGTTCCCATTGGAAGATAAAGCGCGTATTTCAAGTCAAGGACAGAATGAAAATTGATGACAAAAATTTTATTTTATGTAATATTGAAATACACATAATTGGTTGAAAATCGGTTCTATTTCGAGTGAATAAAGCACTATTCTTATCTTAACTTATCTTATCAGTGTAGCTTGCTAATCTGTGGTAACAGATTTGAAACGGCAACCTCCTGGATGCGAGCCAAATGCTTAGCGTACTTGGATTTTCCGCATTAGCTGGTGGGTCGTTTATCAGTCATGCAAACGCTACTAAAATCTGATTATTTGTGAGTGTTGTATGGATAACCAACTCTTTCTATTCTGCTGTAACCCATCTGAATAGCCAAACTAGCTAGGTGTTCACAACTTTGTCAATGCAACGACATTGCTGATCTCTATTGTTTAAGTGAAATGAACCCTGAGGATAAACTTGCGAAATAATTGATCATTTGGTCAGTAATGGTTTGGTGCACAATTAAAACATGTTGTTTGAGAGCTTTTAGCCAGAGCGCCGTTCTTGTACGTCTGTTTGAAATACGTCAACATGATTATCCAAAAGCCAAGCGATTTTAAATTTTTCAAACGCTGAGCGGGACGTTGATAAAGGGTTGGAAGGAATAGGATTCAAGCTCGCGATTTGTTAAACTAACTTTCTTATTTGTTATCTGGCTTTGGGATACAACTGATAACTTATTTTTTCATCTTGTTAACATCGGGATAGCAAAGGCAACATTGAGGTTAACACATTCACCAATACTCAAAAAAAATCTCCACTAGCATTTTTTCAAGCTGCTGGTGGTTCTATTGTAATTCTTATAATACAATGCACCTACTTACTTTCCTACGTGAAGTACGATCTTTTCTACGAAAATCGCATTTTCAAGAAATATTTTCGAGTCAGAGCGTTGATATGGAAGCGAAAAATAACCTTCACTTTACTGAGATAACGAATTTACTCGCATACCTCTGACTGTCCGTATTGGATATAGTCCGGGTAGATTCACACAGTCCAGTGCTTTCCATGGTGACAGGAAAATCCGGAATTTGAGTGCGAATAGCACGACCCAGTTCCCGCCGATGCACCGTTTCTCCTTCTTTGATTAGAATGAAATTTAGAACCTGTGCTGGGCGCACGTGATACGGCCACATGGGTTCATCCCTAATGGTTGCGCATGCCGTTTGTGCATTATATCCTGGAGCTTCGGCCGTAATTTCATAGCTACCTTTATTCAACAGACGGTAATAATCTCCATCTCGGCCTGAGAAAAGTCAAGGTAAAGTTATATTCTACTTAAATATTGTCAGTAGGCAAATTCAATTTGTCGATATAGTTGGTTCGAAATATAACCTCAAGGGGAAATTTACGATTATTCATAAAACTTTACAAGCCATATACGATTGATAAATGAACTAAAGGCTTATCACACATTTGTCTCATTTGTTTCATTGTTATAAACCACAAGTTCACAGGTTGTAAGATAAAATATTGTATCTGTATTTCTTCAAGCGATATCAACACTGAGCTGGCTAAAAGGAAGTTCCACGCAATGTAGCCATTTGCATGATGCTCCTTTCTGTGTTCTCCATTGGTTTCCAAGCTAAGTGAAGCTTTATCATCACTCTACTGGTCCACGATAAATGATATATGTGATGATCGATTAGATACTCGTTTCTAACATCCATCGATTTTCAAAGAATATGCCGTTTTTGTTCCACCCATGAGCAAATTCTGCTAGATGAATTCATATTTTCGTTTTCAAAATGAACAAGCCTCTTACAATACCCAGTATCCATTGAACTTTACAAAAGTCTTAACGGAACATTGATGTTACAATTTCGAAGAAGAATTCAATGGACATTATAGCAAATACAAGGTACTCGAATTGATTAACACGAAATGCATGCTCACTGTTCGTTGGTGCAGATCATCGTGAAACAGAGCACAAACATTTCGCCCATTCGATTTTGCGATCAATTGTAACATAAAAATTGAGCACGTTTCTTTACGACGAAGGTAAGTTTCTGTTGCACTGCCAAGTCCGAAATGAAGACGATATGGTTTATTCCTATTATCCGTAGCTATAAACTGTACTTGCAATTATTCCCTACTTTATTGTATTTATTTTTGAAATGGTTTATATATGGGGGAAAATTCCGTCACCACGTGTTCAATCAAATAAACAAATTTAATAGAGGAGTCGAAATCCGATACGATATATACTGCCGGGTCAGAAATCTACATGAGATTGTGTAACCGTTACCATAACGTCATATGATAGTAATAGTAAGAATGTAGTATTATGCGTCAGATAATACACCGTCAAATTGTGCGTACTCAAAATCATAATAGTTTACATAGATCGATTAATTTCCTAAAAGCTAGCCCATGCCTTTCCAAGAAGTCTCTGGCGCGAGTATAATGGTTTAACCGAAAAAGTATTATCTTTAGATTATAATCAAGTCAGGGTTAACATCAGTGCAAGATTGCAAAGTTCTTAGTAATCGGATTGGATAAGCTTTCGCTCTTCGATAATTCATTCATTCTAGGAAATTATCTTGTGTATGTGTCATATCAAAGTTCTAGTAGGCGGACTGTTATAGCCCCTGTTCTATACAATAACGATGCGCGGCTCAGTAAAAATGTCGAATGACTGCTTTTTCCTTAAATTCTGATCCAACAAACTCATCTAGCGTCAGCTTGAACGAAGCTAGAGAGGTGACGCTCACAGCCGATGTAGAATGGGAGTTCCAGATAGCTGCTTCCCTGCATGAAACAGAGTTTTAAAATCGGAACACCATTGAAAATGCTCCAATAACAACTTGTGTGTTCTTTGTACGATAATTAGTAGCTCGAGTTATAGTCTTTGGGTCTTGTAATTGAACGATAAATCAGATCACGGCCGGTTTTTCTCTTTTACCGGTTAACAAAGGTCCTTGTTGTTCCCGTTAAATGCTGTTGCTTCACGGAGGATTGCAAATCGTTTGCAAAAGTTCTTTAATTCGATGTAGTTTATTTTAACAAGGCATACAAATTAACAAACCCGTTTTTAAAGATATTCCAATGATTGTTTCAGCTATAGGACATGTACAGGTTAGAGTAAAACAATTTGCTACATTGCGAAGACAAGATCAGAAGACCTTTCTAGGTAATAAACTATTGCAATTTGTCAAAC
>JALGAQ010000009.1:3136201-3162937 GCA_028829895.1 Sinotaia quadrata | reverse complement strand
ATTGATCAATCAGTAAAGTCCAGTTCATCTGAACAGTTATAGGATTGGAACACAAGTGTTATCTGATGAGGTAAAGCAGCATAAAACAATGCAGCAAAACCGCATTACTTTTTAGTACCTCAGAAATATTTTACTTGAACTATTGTGTCCAGAAAATAAGTGCCGCTGATCACAAAATAGTGGACAAAACTTACGTTTCAATCCTATGTGATGCATATATGGATGGATAAACAAGTAACTACAATAGTTTCCTCTCCAAAGCAATACGTTATTCAACCTTCCACTGTAGCATACGGTTTGTGGTTAGAATATGGACCAGATTACTACAGCTGAACTGACGCCAGGTGCATCACTAGGCTTGCCTAACAATAGTAGGGTCAGAATAAGGATGTGATGATTGGGCGTTTCAACTGTACCAGACAGGTTAACAACCTGCACAGTCTTTCAACAATGAACGGGGCGTAGGCATATTATGAAATATTCCGGGTGGTGTCGAAAAAAATGACCGCATCAAATCATCCAGGAAACCTCATGAAATTGAGGTAGATTCATGTGACGCTCAGCTGATTTTAAATCAGTTTTCACACACACACACACACGTCAATATTGGGAAGAATGTAAGATAGATGCAAAAAATCCGAAACACTGCAGAATAAGATAGCATGTTCTACCCGTATAAGCAGGTAAGCTGCCTGATCCAACAAGATAACATGTTGTGTACGGATTGATTAACCACTCAGGCCCGGAAGCGGTTTGTTCCACCCTCAACAAGTCGCTTCGAGTAGGTTGGATACGAATAGCCTGAGTAGAAAAAAAGTAATGTTAGGGAGAAGTATTACAATAATTACACAGGATAACAACTACAAATCAATTAACTATCAAGGTCACCAAAATTTCAATTACGGTGATTTCAACACCATAATCCTAAGAGGATACTTACAAGCAATACAGGACTTGTCAAATATAAGTTACAGTGGTTCAATGGAGACAGTACATACATTTCAGAACCCTTAGTTTGAGGCAAGCTAATTCCTGACGACGATTCTAAGACTGCGTTTGCCGCTAAGCAGCTGCACTTACTTTTGCAAAAGCTAGAGGAACAACTTCGAATAAGTCAATAAAAAATGCCAAGGAAATCATTTTGATCAAACTTCCGTGTGTCTACTTGAAAACTAGGCAAAGTTATCCTGACAGAAGTGTAATAATTCGATCAAATGGAATGAATTGAACAGAGGACGTTTCAGGTGCGTATCGAATATTTTGTGCAACAATTTCTAATGCGAAGCAATCTCACCAGTCAACGGCTTCCAATATCAATCGAATATGGCGCCGTAAGCACACTTGAGTGTGGAAGGCTGAAGGAGTCAGTTCGAATTAAATCCAATTAACGTGGGGCATTGTGTAGAATTTTTATGTGTTCACGAAACGTAAGGGAAATTCCAATCAGGATCTCAGAACTAAATCTATACGTAGAAAGGACGTAATAAAATGCTTGAAAACTGATCGTCAAAAAGGCGCAAGATTAAAATACCTCGTGAACCGGGGGCCAAGCAGCACCTTCCACGGCAGGACCACGAGCAAAATCTGATAAATTGATCGGGTAATTTCTGACGCCCCCCTCCTCCAAATTCACCCAGTGATCACGTACGTAGGTCATATGTCGCTGATCGATAAGTGCCAATTCTCCAGTCAGAAATCGACCAATCGGACTGCGTACGGATAGAAACAATATAGGATGCATCACCATAGCGATTTAAAGAGGGCATTCATTTTCCAAAAATAAAGGACACTGATCACTATGCTGAGGAGTGCGGGTAGTAAATAACATAAGCGCAAAAACATTATGAATAATAAGTGAGTCCACTATCTTTAACACAGTGTATGTCACGAAACGTTTAATCCCTTACGTGGTGTTCTTTTGCTGGCATCCATCAGTCTTGGAAGACTAGAGGGTGTTGGCCACGTCGATTTATTTTATTTTAATCTTTCTTATTATTATTATTATTATTATTATTATTATTATTATTATTATTATTATAAATAAATGTATAAATATGTTTAATTGTAATTATCACTATTATTATCATCATCATTACCAGCTTTATTTTATTTACTGTATTCCTATCTGCAATTTTGCAAGCCTATACGGGATAGGCTCTTTTCCACAGCCACCACAGACACGGGTATTTGGTTTCGAATTGGTAAGCTTCGCCCAACTGCACTTCCGTCACACGACAACATATGGTCTTGGTCCATTTTTGTAGCCGTCATCTGTATTATGCTTCACCATTTTCGCGACCCATCGCACTTTCTATCCGTTCGTTAAGTCGATATCTCCAAATTTCAGATCCTAATCACGTTTTGTTATCTTTTTTATTTTTCTCTCACATGGATGATGCACATTCCGTCTTTAGCATAAGGTTGAGGAAATTTATCAACATCACCACGAAGGTTGCCAAATCTTTACTCAGTGGTGTGCAGTCACGAACTGTAAAAATAGTTGATCGCATTTTGAACACTGAAGTAATAAATATGATATGCCAGGCTTGAGAGTAACCATTCGCCTGTAAATTGAGAGGTGGATGGATTAATCCTATCCGGTTTGCTTTCGTTTCTCTCATTCGCTTCATCATATTGAACGTGGGGGAATAGATTTTAAGGGGGGGGCGATGATCCTTCTCCAAATAACTTGGTCGTCGGAGCAAATCAAACCTGTGCATATTTGTCCAATTCTTCAACGCTGTCCATCCAGCTTGTTCCTCATCTTCCCTGACATCGACCTCCCTTCCATTGTTCCTTGAAGGATAATTGCCATAACAAGTTGTATGGCCCAATCTTTGTATCTTCCCTATTTTGACAGTGGCAAGATTTAGTCCGTGCTTGCATATGTATCGGCAGAGTTGTGACAGTAAACACTCGTTTGATTTTGCTCTCCCACATCAGTTCCCAAGACTTTTATTCCCTAAATCTTGTATCTTCTTCGTTGCGCTTGACAATATGCTCCATGCTTAAAAAGAATTGAAATCAGTAACCATTTGAAAAACTAGTACTTCGTTTTCAAATGTATTCTGGCAATCCACAACCTTTGCATTCTAGTCAGCAAAGTTGAATGGGTTGCTGAAATCAAACGCCTCATCCTCTTTAGCAACCGGATACTCGCTGGACAGAGGAATGTTCATATTGAGAGATATCGGGGGCTCCATAGAGAACAAAAATATCAGGATGTGATAAAACGGGAAGGAGCCTTAGTGATGACAGGAAAAGCAAAAGAAAGGCTCAATCTGAAATGCTATCGCTTGTAAATGTCGAAGCCTCATGACTCTCGAGGATCCCACCATAAATATTCCCATACGAAACTGCAAGAGAAAATGTTTTATCATGCTCAGGCAATGATGTGGCACACGCACATTAGGGCGATTCTAAACTACCATGCGGATTATACAGGACGATGCGTACAGCAAATCTTCAGGACAGTTCTGACGTCCAACAACCAATCAACTAACTAAGCAATCGTTACAGGTGATTCTACAGTTTCGAAAAATTAGCCAATGTATGGTTTAGCACTGAATGCTTGAACAAAAAGAAAACATTTACCTATTATGGATATCATCAGAGACTTGTGACCAGGTGGCATGTTTGGTGGATTTTCCCCGAGGGAGTTTGCCCAAAATGCATGGTTCGCTGTCAGTTGGCTGCAGAATAAAAATGAGTTAACAGAAAAACTATTTATCTCATTAAGAGCAAGTCACAGAGCTGAAGGTGTCTAACATCTCGGCTCGGGACATTTTAATGCTTTCATATATGTGCATCGTTCATACTGCTAATTTGACTCATTTGACTCATATTCAGAAATTTAGCTACTCTAAGCTGTGGATTCACTTGATAAAGCATAGTTAAACTTAGTTGGATGATTACGCCTACAAAACGGTCAATTGTACAAAAAGCCCATTGTTCTTTGACTTGATTGTTCTGTATGATGTTGAATGACCGATTTGAGCAATTTCCACTATAGCTGTCATTTATTAAAAACAAATACATTTTTCACGTTGGCATCGTTATTGTTGTTTCTTTTTGGCACGGATGCTAGTAAAATGACTGTTAATCGGCCATTTTTTAACAGACAGGTAACCTTGACGATGTCCAAACCGAGACTCGCTTCGGACCTTTAGATTGGGGTAAATCCGCTGACAGTTCACAATGGATTAAGGTATAATGTAAGGGTAAAGCAGAGTGGCTCTAGTTCGACCTGAAACACTTGAGTGCAAAGTCCTCTGACATGGATGCTTACGGATTACAAGGGCTTACATCCATATGCGAGTTCCAGTTGCAAGTACGCAATAGCCACGATATATCCAAGTCAGGGTATTATTCAATTCCTAAATACGAGCGAATACGCTAAAAAATACCTCGGAGTCATTTCAGTTGACAAAAGAAAACAAGGACAATTTCGACTTGTAAACAGCTACGAAAAAAGAATCAACATCAAGCGCAACCACGGTTTATTTACGTGGGAAGTAAAGGTATGATAAAACGTAGATATTCGATATCTAAATAAATACGGAATTATTTTTACAGTGAACCCTTAACCTTCACTTGGCTATTCTGACAGATGAAAGTATGTATAGTCAACCATGATCGAATGATGAGGGCTGGTCGTGAGGTTCGAATCCCGGATCATATAGATATAACTTGCTGATAATCGCTACCGAGAGGCAATGGTGTTTACCAACCCTGATAATGAAATAAACCAGGATGATCCGACTGCAGCACCAACAACAGAATTTGAAAGTAAATTTTTTACATATTCTATAACCAGTGATCATTATATCACAAACCGGAACAATGAAAGCATCTATAAACCAGAGTATTTGCTTTAACTGATTCAGAGAATTATTATTATTAAGTTCAGTGGTCAAATGACCACGGGGCACCTGTGCCAAACATATCAATCTGCTTCCTTTAGTAATATACTAGCGATGCTGAGAGAGAGATACTGATGACGTAGTATATCCAAATGTACCACTTATACAAGCTCATCGTAGTCTCTAGAAACTGGAAAGAAACTAACAGGAAATCTACGATCCCTTTCGATATTAACGGAACTCACCTACCCATATTCGTGTGCAGGAGTACCTTCCTTTCCCGACCCTTCCTAAACTTTTGTTTACTCCCGTACTTGTTTATTGTGTGACCCGCATGCTTGTTGTTCGTTGGACTAGACCACGATCGGTTTCTTGGGTCCGTCCCGCTAGCTATATTGTTTGGTTTGAGAAGTTCCTCCATGTTTGAGGTTGGTTTTCCAATAGAACTAATTTAATTTCAATAAAACCGAATTATACGCAGTCTTCGTTATTTGGACTTTGAACACTGGACAAGGATTTACCTCGACTCTCGAGGGAAAAGTACACAGGGTAATGATCATTAAAACAGCGCGAATATCCACGTGAGTATATGCTCGAAATTCTTTACCCATTTTCAAAATAAAATTGTATGACATTTTATTTTGTGAACTCTTTTCCGTAAAATTAATCCCTACTGATCACTCCACAGTGTGGTTGAGAAAATATCGTTTGTTCCTGCTGTTAAATGGCACAAAAATGCGTTGTTTATCAGTTGCGCAAAAAGCAGTAAGTAAGCTAATTGCAAAATTCAAAATTTCATTTCGCAGACGAAACCACTGTACAACAAAAAATGAGGTACGATATACTACTAGTTAAAGGCACACATATCATTATCTCAGAGAAAATACTTACGCATGATGGATGGAGCATGTTGGGAAGTTCAAGGGTCTGCTTTTGAAAACGTACAAGCAAAGGTCGCAACGTGTGCTATAAAGAAGTGAGGTGATGAAACTGAATTATATTGAGCCAAATTGAAGCTCATTGAGTTACGTCTCCCACCGAATCATCTTATAGGAATCCCCGGTGACGTCCATTTTGAATACAGATTATGATCAATACAGATTATGATGCATGAGAAATGAACAACAAGAGTAAATGATTCAAATACAAAGAACTAATTCATGTCTATGTCATGATCACACATCACAAGTGAATAACCATTTCAGAATTGACCATGACTAGCTTGCAGTTACAGTTGGGACAATCAACAAAGGTATTACAGTTACGGACCGAAACTAGTAGAATATTCAAATTCGCCGATCGCTACCAAGAGACTTTGTTTTATAATGAGACTGAAAGCTATTCAGATCGCTCTACCTGCTACGATTCTCACGGCCTCCCTATTTCACACGCACCTAGTATTATTTAATCTCTCCATGAGTCCTTCTTTGCTTTTTCGCGTCCAAGAACGGGTTAAATGTCAAATAACTGACCATTCCATACTGGCATATCCAACATCATAACATCGGAACGCACGGTAAGCGAACGTACTCGAACATGAAAGTGAGCTCGCCTTCTTCACATACAACAACCGTAAAAATGAAATGTACAACGCACACAAACTGGATGGTTTAATACAATCAAGCAAAAGTTCAACAGTTCAATTCAGGAGTTTCACTTTCCGTCTTTAATCACGGTTGCCGTACTCAACACTATATAGAGAAACACGAGTTGAGCACGATCAGTTAAGTCGTGCTATTTAACAGTGTACTGTTGACTGACTGTGAAATTCGGAGTCAGAAACTGATTTTACGGTATGCTTTAGGGATCGGTAAAGATCTAAACAACACGGCTGTCTTTAGTGATCAGTGATCTTTTTACTGCTGCTCTGACGGAGATCATAACTGTTTGTGATCCATAATTACCGTTTCAAGGATACAACCGAAGATTAATTTCAACATGTTCGTTAGACATAGGAAGTGAAATAACCATGCGATACTAAAAGCTGAACGACTAAACAACAATGCTCTTCGTATGTTTGTAATAATGTCCCAACGGTGTTTCCCAATGCATCCAATCATGCTCTACAGCTTATTGGTGGCAAGTTAGGTATTATTTGATGCGAAGTGGACGATTGGTTGCAAGGAAGTGCGCATTTCTACGAGCAAGGAAAAGGCTGCATGAACAGTGAAGTTTTGTTAAATAAAACTCGTGTTAGCCAAACCATAAAACCATATGTAAGAAGGTGTAAAAGCAACAGAAAGGGGTCTACTGACGAATTGTTTATATAATTCAAAATTGTGTAATTTACAGTAAGTACCAACCACGAACAGAGTACCAAAATTGAGCAACCAAAAACAACATCATTTTTGGTATGATAGTTCCAACCAGATACGGCTTCAAGACAGATTAGGACTGAACAACAACAATTTGGATATTCGCATTTCATCAGATCTTAGATGATAGAACGATTGGAAGCATACATTGACAATGAAGTCGAAAACGCCACAAGATCTAGGGATAAAAACCCCTTCAAATCTGATTTTAACATCATTAGTTATTCATTACTATTAGGCCGACTGTGGGTAAGAAAAGAGCTAAGCGGTTCGAAACACATAATCGGTTTTAGTTTGGGCTAACAATCAGTACCCTGTTTCCATGAACAATCTATATAGCGTAGTGACTCAGATCAGATAGTAGATTGTGTGACGTCATGTAAAAGTCTGAAAGCATAAAAGACCTACGAGGATCCACGAATTAGTGCATCCCTGTTTATGAAGAAGCACGTGACATGCGGCTTCTTTGCCTTATGATATAAATAGTTATTAACATCGTCAGCTAATTCTTTCAAGTTCTTTCGAAAGGAAGCTACAAAGCAAACAACTATCGAAAAGGAAGTACACACACGAGCATATGGACAGTACGTACCTTTAACTGTTTGGTCTGTTGACGTAAGGCCCTCGTTCTTAGTTTCGAAGTTTCCGTGGACTAAAATGTCAAGAAGTATGAGAATGTGTGAACAAGCTGAACATAAATAGCAAAGTAATGTCCGCTGAATCACCTAATGAAGTTCATCAATGTAAGATTGCTTATCTATGTTTCCGAATGGTAGACGGAATGCGTAGTATATAGAAGATACAAAAGGCCGGCAGTGAACGCGTTTAAATCACAGTGGCTAACCAGTCATGATAGATAAGCATTAATAAACTGAATTTATAACAAAACGGAGCGCATTTCTGGCGATATTTGATCGACTGTGAAAGTAAATAGCTAAAAAGATAATGGAAACCTAAACTTTGGAATGAAGAGTTATGTGTTCGACGCTATCACTATCATGTGACTAACGAATCAACTAATGTGTAATCGGATAATTGGCTGTACTGTGAAATAACCGCAATCAAAGAGAAAGATGAGGGAGATTGCTGATTGCTTGGAAAAACCCGCTGCCTTGTGGGTTAGATCAATTATTAATGCTCTATTTTTCCTAAATGGGATAAATATTCGGTCAATGACATGTACTTGAGTATTACATAAAACAAAACGTTTCGCATCATTTTCTTTTAAATGTTCTTGATTTTGAATGCGTGCGCTATAATCTCAAGGCTAGTGGGATAAATATGCAGTTGAAATCCCTTCACCCAGTTTAGGACAGCACGTGGCGGTCAATCCATGAAATGGAAAGTTTGACAACTGTTCTAGGTTGTGTAGATTCGTCTCAGCTTCCGGACTGGAGTCCTCGAGATTTTGAGTGGCTCAAAATCGAAGTCACTGGCGTTCTTGTTGTGGTTCCCTTATACCTACCCCACGTTGAACACATTAGTTTGTACATTGTTCTCTGTTGTTATTGGGCACATTGCTTGTAACTGCAAGTTTGTTCAATAATTATAATACCTAGTTTAATTATTAATATGAGAATTACATGTCACTGAGTTGATGTTTGACTATTCGCTAGATGGAAGGCCGCGTCAAAGGCTTGGGATGAAGTCCCTTAGGAAGAAGAGTTTATTTAAATTTCAATCATTCCTGAAAACAGGATCTCTTGGTAACAATCGGTGGATTATAATATTCTACCAACGTTTCGGTCTATTTCATCTACTCATAGGCAGACCAGTAGCATTAAGACCGGTGTAAAAATAACACGATATAGCACACCTTCATGAATTAATAATGGAGTGCGGGGTCGTAGACATTAATATCCTCGTAAAGTGTCTCGACAATCGGCATCTTACAAGATAAGGACAAGTAAAATGGCGGATAAATCAAGAAAGGCTCTTGGATTCAAGGAAAATGAAAATTGAAGATATGGATTCAATTTGCCATGAAGCGACAGTCGCATACTATTCTATTCCTTCTTTACCTTGATAGAGATCTTGAAGTGCCTGACCTAAATATTGGTAGAATAACATAATACAACGAATGTTATCAAGAAACCTTGTTTTCAATGACATCCCAATCGGTTTTAAGCCTTTTTAAACTTAATGTTGAATTATTTCTCATGACTTGGTAACGCTTTCAAGTGTGTCCACTGTTAATTAAGAAACACGTCAAATATATGTGAAACTGCAGCTCTTGGCAATGGTAGCTATAAAAATTACCTTAAACATAACACCAATTAACTACTTTGTACTTGCTGCACTTGTTTTTTACCTATTATGCATTGTACGGTCACAGAACTTTCGTAAAAGCTGATATGTAGAAGAGGTCAACTTTTATCAGACTGATTGAACATGCTATTTCATAGAAAACTGCAATAAACGTTGTAAATCGTAGCTTATGAAAAATCGCTTCTACGCGTCACAAAATATCTAAGTTACGACTTCAATCTTTGTTGAGTTGTTGTGAGGTGATATTGGAGAATCGCAAAAATCAGTTACGAGAAAGCAAACAACAAGTTCTAACCAAATTGCTTTAGTTCGATGGAATCTATTGTCGCTTACCCAATCGAACAGACAGACAAATGGCCCAAGGGCATTTGTCTGGTGTTTTTGTGTTTTTTAGTTTTTTTTTTCTGCACGTCATTTTTGTTCTTTTTTTCTTCTTTGGGGGGAGGGGAAACGGGTGGATGAGAGAGGGGGGGGTCAGTCACGGTACGCAAGACAGCAAGCACGCCACTGATTTCTGTTTTGCGCCATGTCTTTCAATATGTTCAGCCATTGGGTCTCATTGGTCCTCCGGTACCATTCTGGTAATCGACAAGAGACAACACGAGCTAGATTTCTCGTCAGATTTTCCATGCTACGCCTCAAAGTCATAGGTTGATCGCCACGTTGTCTCTTCCAGTAGGATCCAGGGAGAGCTAGTAAGGCACGTTGAGGTAAGCGATGGGAAGGCATACAAAGAACGTGCCTTAGCCAGCGAAATCAGTGAAGTGAAATGATGTCGTTCAAGGGTCGACCATTTGGCCTTAGCACACGACGTCGTACCTCGTGATTACCTACATGGTGATGCCTTTGAACGTGAGCAATGCTTCAGAGACAGCGGCTTTCGAACCTAGAGAGTAGGTGAACATCTTCCGTGTGAAGTGACCAAGCTTCGCAGCCACAGAGCAACACAGCACGTACAGTCGTGCGGTAGACTCTGCCTTTCAAGACAAGAATTGTGTCGCGTCTTCGCCAAAGATGCTTCAGGTTAAAAACGCCAACCTCGCTTTTGCTATTCGGAGGTCAACTTCTGTGCCAATATCTCCATCACTGGTATCGCAACTTCCCAAATAAACAAAGTGATCCACGATTTCGAGTGGAACATTGTTAAGAGTGAGTACCGACCCAGGCCCCTACCAGCCTTGTATAATGTCCTTACACTTTGTCGGTCTAAAATACATTCCATATCGAGATGCTTTAATTGCTAAATGGTCTAAAACATTCTGAAGCGCCTGTGGATTCTCCCCCAAGTAGAACGATGTCATCGGCATACTCTGTTATGTGGGGCTAGCTCAACATCACAGTTCTGAAGACCTTGAAGCGCTTTATGGAGAACATGGTCGCTGACAAAGCTGAACAGGAATGGAGAGATAGAGCAGCTTTGCCTAACTCCGCTTGAGACAGAGAAAGGTTCCGAAAGATAATTATAGGCCCAAGCTCGTGCTGAGGTTTGATGGTGCGTTGCTTTAAGGATGGAAATATACTTTTCGGGTATTTCAGAGGAGTGAAGACTGTATCATAATGGAGTGGGTATGAAAAGAGCCATGGATTGGATCTCCTGTTCAGCGGTGAACGCGAAAAAGAACCCACGGAAGAGAATTCCGGCATGTTGTTTTGCAAGATCCGCTTATAAAGTTCGCCAGCGTGGGCTGAGTGGTGTATGTACCGTTGGTTGAATTTAGTCCAATTATAACTGAGTTCGCAGACTGTATGATTCAGGGTTCGTCACGCCTTACTGGAATCCGGTTTTTGGGGTCAAGATAGTATTCCACAAAAGTGAGATCCTCACTAACTTGAAACTGTATACAGAACTTAAGACTATTTGTATATGTCTATTTGAGGTAGAACTGGCGACAGTCTAGTGTCAATGTTCTAACCAAAGTCATGCATACAAACGATAGTTTCATGCGATCAGGATAGCGGCACCAGAAAATGTTCCGTCTTTCGTATGCTGATTTATATTTTCAAGTGTTACATGTCTGTGCGATGCTGGGAGGTCCGGCTGACAACACTTCTTTGCTCACGGCTGCTACTCGCTACAGATCAAACTTGAATACATGTTGTTCATCACGTTGACCTGCTCAAGTAGTCCTTCACTGAAAACAGTAAAGAGCTTTGACACTACGATTGTCACTTACTTCGAGCGCATGAATATCTTTGAACACAACGGATAAATCACATAATGAAGTCATGTGTTATCATTCGTACTGCCTTCATCATATGTTCCACATCTGGGGAAAAATTCAGCAAACAATCTCTTGTGGACCGGAATCGGTCCTCCTATTGCAGGAATTGACACCCAAATGGAAGGATGATCATATTTGTGGTTGGGTGCTTGCCATCGATAAGCATCGGCTGCCTACTTTTAAGGCTCTGATAATGCGTACACCTTCTTACTTGTTAACATCGAATGATACGAGCCAATGTGGATAGCTTTATATATATTGGCCACGTTGATGTTGGAGCAATGCCGCTAATGGATATCGCATTTCCTCGTTAAGCAACCCACACCATGACCAGTTTCTCGTTTTTGGCAGTTTACCAACAGCACTCTACATACCCTTGAACATGGCTGACGTGCTCCAGTTTCATTACATCCAACATTTGAAGAATGTGCTGCGGTCCCGGAGACTGAGAAGTTCTAGGCAATAAAAATGAAATATGTGCTCAGAGAGACGCTGAAAGAAATTATCTGTCTTTGTCGCCATTAAATTATTGTATTTCTCATATTTGCCCAAGATATTCTAAGGCATGATATTGATTCTGCAACAGCAGAGGAACCCACTTTTCGGCTTAATCGTGGCTAGGTCCTGATTATTCAAAATATCTTGACACAATTTCAGTTATTCACTTTAAATGGATTGGAATTCTGATCTATTTCTTGGCATTGGTGGAAACATTTCAATTGGATAAATGATGGCAATAGGGTGTAAAGAACGTGAAACGTTTGAAAACGTTTTCGGTAGTTATGTGCATATATGAAGGTCATAGATTCGAGGTTCGCTTGTGACAATGAAGTAATACCTGGAACATCAGATTGCATAAGCGTCCATCTAGTAAAGCTCACTACAGCGGAGCGAGGGCAAACGAATTTCAAGAGGCATAACTCACAGGGTGCCCTATGTATATAGTTTAAACTAAATATGAGGAGCAAACAAGATATGTCATAATTGTGAACGTACGCCGTAGTTTACATACTGCTCATGAAGCTGGGATCGTTCTCGCTCAATATCGCTCATTTCGGTCGTCAGATGTTGGATTTGCACTTCTAATGAAGTCTAAATGAAAGAAGAGCAACATATGTAAAGATAAAATGTAGTTCAATATGGTCTGGACATGACATTCAATCAGAACACCCGAGATAAGCACGAGTTGAAGCGACCCAAGTCCATCTGATGCTTACCTTCGAACTATGAATTAGATTATTAATGAGATTTTTCGACAACTGTTTACAAGGACAGCTACTTCCTGTAGGAACACTGAGCGATGTTCGATCAGTTTTAAAATGTTTGTAACCAATTGGACGTCATTGGAAAACAAGGTTTCCTGATAACAATCGTCGTACTGAATTATTTGAACGACCTTTCGGTCTGCTACTGCAATACCTTTGTCAAAGTGAAAAGGAGCAGAATAGTGTACAACTGTTATTCTCTAGCAAGCTGGATCCCCGTCTTCAATTTCTCGTTTCTTCTCCAATCCTGCCCATGTGCGTGTCTTGATTTCCTAACTCAAATCCGCCACCTTTCTTGTCTATCAGCTGTGAGTTGACGACCGTAGAAATGCACGGCGATGAAACCAAATTATGCAACCTCCACCCTCTTAACTCATTCATGCATGTGTTATCCCCCATCATTATTTCGATTCCCACCAAGAAACCCTTTAAGTGATGTTGGTATCGATGCTCCTCCACGCCTGTTGCCGGAAACCGAACAGCAATATCAGAAAACAACAACCTTCATGTAGACTATAAGATCAATAACATATTTGAATTCTACCAAAACAGGATAACCTGCAAAGAAGCTGATGAGCTCCAGCATACAGCCTTAATTTTCCGTGAAACATATATGAGGATGAGGACCGTCTAGCCAAGGAGGCTGCTGCACACATGAGATTCTCCATGAACTTCGATAAGTTGTCCACACTGATGGGATCTAAACACACAAGCTGTGCTAGAGACCTAAGCAGTGATGAAGACCGCGTACATTGACCGAGCATTGTAAAAGATGCACAAATGAGGGTGAACCTCATTCACAACGATTAGAACGCTTGTCGTAATGAACGAGATTCATTCTCATACGCAATTCAGCCTATGTAATCCAATGCATCCAGCCGATTCCGCACAGTGGCTACTGACCGTGAGTAGTTGGAATCCTCTGTTTTCCTCAATCATGTAAGAATTGCTTAATGCATACTCCAAATTAAATAACATCTTGAGTTAAAAAGGTAGTGAATATTCAAATAGCTGTGATTTATATCTACGTTAGTGAGATCGATGGAGGAACTAGACCATTTGCTGTGGAAGCGCGCTGTCACAAATTGCCTCTAATAGACTGTTCTCTCTTCTGCTACACATAAATTTGAGCGAACGGTTTTCAAAATACTCTCCAAGTTGCAGCCGCCAAAGGTCGTAATGTAAAAATGGGGGTACGTCCTTGATCCAATAGTATACAGCACTTACCAAGTCTTGTATATCAAATTTTTTGGCCATATTCCTCGCTTCAAGACTCTTTTGAATCGAGTCCCATTTGAGCAAAGGATTCGGATTAGTAACCGGAGTAAAATATTCCGTCTCACGAAAAAGAGCTGAACCGGCAGGCTGCTGATGTGCGATTCGTTGCATATCTGACTCTGTAGGGTTCGCGGCAGATGAGGAATATCTGATAAATGTGACTGACGTCTGAAGATTAGAGTCTGGCTGTGGCTTGAAGAACACATCTTTGTACACAGAGATTTTAATACGGGAAATGTTTCTGCACAGCATAACTGAAGCTTAAAAACAAGATAATGGCCTTGAATGGAATCGAGATATGTTACGTTTAAAAGAAGACCGGGTAGCAATTAACAAAAGAATCAAAATCCACAAGAGTTAATTTTATTTAAACGAAATTATTTGCTGAAGCGAGAGCGGAGAGGTTTGATTCAACATCACCGTTACGTCTTGGAATTGAAATCAAACATTCACCAGTGAAAAGTCTAATGTTAACAGAAATTGAGGTATTCAACCTATTTCATCGTACGAAAAAGATGTACACTTACATTCCCTATCTTATGACTAGCGAACCTAAATAGCATTGGGTAAGAACAGTTAGTCGTTCATATTATGAATATTAATTTGAGAAGTTATAATCATATTACATATTGGCAATGGAGATACGGACAAAAAATAACTGGTCGATATACTGATTCTAGGAATTACGCATTTAGACCTCGATCCATTGATTGGCTACCGTCAGTTTCGAATGACTATGGTATTTTTAACCCCAGACATTTTATTATTATCTTTTTTCCTTAGCCTGTACTTCCGATTCCTCACTTTCTGCATTTGAATATATATTCTCACTATGTTTTTCATGATTGCTTTTATTTTATTTACTGCACCGTCGTCTGTGGCTGTAGAGGCAGAGCTTTCCACAGTTACTACAGGCAACAGGTGCTTTATTTCGTAGACACGAGCTTTGTCCGGTTGTTCTCTCGATCCGTGGCTTCATGTGGTCTTGGTCGACATTTGCAGCTGCTTCCTTGATGAGGCTCCTGCAGCTCTTTCGATCCGCTGCATGTTATTCCCAATTTGCCAGGTCCATGCCTCCGGTTTTTCATGTCCCGCTTGCAGACGTCCATATAGCGATTTTCATCCATTCGTTTCACGTGTCCCAGCCAACGCAGACGTCTGTGAGCCCGGAGAGCGAGCATACTATGTAGTCCGCCTCGTTGCAAGACGGCGTTGTTTGAAATATGATCTCGCCAATTTAGGTGTAGTATTCTTCGGAGATGTCGTAAATGGAAGATGTCGAGTCTACGTTGCTGGTGGGAATGCATCGACCACAGTTCACCGCCGTAGAAGAGGGTTCTCAGCACACAAGACCTGTAGACTTACATCTTCTTGTTTAAAGTCAGCATCGGGTTTCTCCAGACGCGTGTGTTGAGCAGCGACATCATTGTTGCTGCTTTGCCAATACGCTTGCTTATTTCGGAATCAAGGGAGAGGTTATTAGAGATAGTGGATATTAGATAGGAGTACGCGTTTACTACCTCTAGTGTGCGACCATCTATCTGAATTTCCGGCACACTGCTAACCCCTTGGCCCATGACCTTGGTTTTGTTTAAGCTAATGGTCAGGCCAAATTCCTTACAAGCACTGCCAAAACAACTTATTAGTCGCTGCAATCCTTCTTCAGAATCAGCCGTCAGAGCCGCATCGTCCGCAAAGAGTAACTTCCTCATGAACACTTTCCTAATTTTCGTTTTTACTCGAAGTCTTGCCGGGTTGAATAATCCACCGTCACTCATGGTGTGGAGGGAAATCCAATCATCTTCTCTCTGAGCAGCAGAGAGAAAAAAATTCCAAAGAGTGTTGGTGCAAGCACACAACCTTGCTTTACTCCATTATCGATAGGGAACGCGTTTGAGGTTGAGCCGTCGTATTGCACCGTGCCTTGCATATCTTCGCGGAAGGTGACAATCGTTTGCAGTAGTTTTGGAGGGCAGCCGATCTTCTTCAGGAGTCTGTATAATCCAGTTCGACTGACCATGTCAAAAGCCTTTGTAAGGTCAACAAAGGCTACATAAAGTGGTCTGTTTTGCTCACGACATTTTTCTTGCAGTTGTCTCAGGGAAAATATTATATCGATGGTTGATCTTCCAGCTCGGTATCCACACTGAGTTTCTGGATAGATTCGCTCAACTAGAATTTAAAGTCTTTTGAGTACAACGCGAGCGAAGACTTTGCGGACGACGTTTAGGAGAGATATACCGCGGTAGTTTGAACAATCAATGCAATCTCCTTTGTTCTTGTACAATGTGATTACCTTTGAGTCCCGCATCTCTTGAGGGACAGTTCCTTTTCCTCAACACTGGATCAAGAGTTGGTACAGTTTCGTGAGTAGGGATGTCCGTATTCCAGCTTTCAGAATCTCAGCGGCTTTCTCATTCTTCGAGTTCTGTAGAGCACTTTCTAGTTCTGCCGGTGAAGGCGGATCTTCTAGTATGGTTATTTCAGGCAGGTTTATGGCATCTTCTATAGCAGCATCTGATACTGTGGAACAGGTATTATCATTATTCCTAAGATTACTTGAATATTCTGTCTGTCATGCTTCCTGAGTGGAGCTAAAAATGTTCCACGTGCATCAATGTGAAACCGAAGGAGATGGCATCGAATGTTAATCACGGATGATAGTCAGAATGGTTCTCGATTCTATATCGTACCGACGAAACACATCGTTTAATTACACAAAACAACTCAGTAGCAATAAAGAACCCACATTGTGGAGTAATTAATCCAGAACATCATATTCTGCGACCTTTCCAATCTGGCTATCCCAGCCGTCCCTTAGGTATGCAAAAGTTGATTTTTTTTCAACGCTTGAGCCGTCTATCCGAAAGATTTAGATGCTGTGATGGCTAATTCTGCTATGTGATGTTGGTGTCCGTACTGTGCACCAGTAATTTCCATCTATTTATCAACAATGCTTTTTCTTGAGTGTTCATTTGCCTTCTACGTGCTACAAACGCACATGGAAAGAAACAAGACTAATCGTGGAAATTCACTGTTAAACAGTCTTCAGGTTGACATTCGACTCTTAGGCATCCTTTTTCAACCGGATTCACTTCAAAACATACAAAATGGACATCTGTAAACCAAAATCGACTGAATAGAAAATGGCTGCTGTTCCGGTAGATGAATAACAACGCCTAAATAAATTCAATTGATACTTATACAGCACTTCGCTAACAGATATACCTCTGGTCTCCCATCTAAACGAGTGTGGCAGAGAGCTCGAGTGACATCTATGGGATCAGTGCGAGAGTGATGCCTATTGAGTATCGGTCACGAGATGAAGCGAAATTCACTGTATACACATAGTGGTCGAACTAAACTTCTTATGAAAATGCTGCGATTGTAAAAATTTGAAATATTGTTGAAATATGTCAAATAGGACTTTATGATCCATTCAGCTACTCGCAAACGGATACCGTTTTTAGTTAACCATTTTTCACTGCATGATTATAAGGAGAGAAGTGAAAGGATTACGGATGTAATTTTTTCATTCAATTTAAAATAATCCAACTCCGCTCGAAATGGATAATATTTGTTAGTCCATCACTAGTAAAATTAAGTAAACTGCAGCTTCGTGGGTTTAATCTGCAAATCAAAGGCTCAGGATGAGGTTCCTTCTACTACGGTGCTGGCAAACGGGTACTATCCCGCCCTCAAGTGATCTTGAAATAGCATGTTAGCAGGAACAATGAACAATTTCCGTTCCGCTTTATATCCGTGCTCTGTTTGGCACCAGTCATGTTTTTCAGGTGGTTATATATATATATATTCGTTTAACAATGCTGTAACATTACTGGTAATTAACTGTATTTCATATACAAAAGGGTAGCTGGAAGAGAGATGAGATAATCGACAAGATCAAAGATATTTTTGTCGAAAGATCACGTAGAATATCTGGCAATTCAAAGATTGCAGTTTCTATCCGAAACGAATGTGAAACAAAGCTTCAATTTAACAGTACATCAATGCTTGATATCAGTGGGTACGATCTTAAGGGTGTGCTTACAGAGCAAATAGCTCAATGTCTTACAGGGTAAGGATGAAAAGCGTAGATTAGCAGAATCATTGGCAACTGCTTTCCTTCCATATTCTTACGGAATTGGATTGAAGAGAAGAGGTTAGTCTGAACAGACCAACAAACACAATTGTAACAAACTGTCGCTTCATCATTATCTGTACGATTGAATTTTTATGACAAACAAATGAGTGCGATTCCGAATTCATGTTCATCGGCTGAATAGTTCAAATAGAGATCAAAGCAACCAAATCAAAATGTTTGTCTTACTAGTGCAGTTTGATAAAAGCTGATCAATAACTTTACCAGCAATTCAGTTACTACGGGTCGATCAGCGTTTTAAAATGGTGTCTCTGTATTATAATGGTGATAAATATTTGAAGGTTATGGGGCAAATTTTCGTCATGAGTCGCATGAACGTGACACGTTGCGTGAACGAAACACAAGCCAATGATGAGTCTATAGCTCCAATAAATGACAGTGTCCTTATTATAAATGGACATAAATATACATTAAAATACAGCGTCTTTTGCAAATTATGTTATTCTGAACATCAAACGACAAGAATTTTTAAAAAATATGAGTGTAAAAACGTGAGAGCGCTGTTGAAATTTTAATATAGAATGTAATGAAAAGTGCCAGAACGTCTTTTGAAGTAACTCTACCGCGTTTCAAATAGGGATGGGAGCGCTAAGCCAAGGGTATATACACAAACATATCAGAAATCAAAAAGTTGGTGATCTCATGCTTCATGATGTGTGCGGGTTTTCGGGTAAGAATTTACCTACTAACCACTTATCAGTAGCATAAACATATCATTATAAATTCAACGGAATACTATGTGTGTATCATGTATTGTCTTTGTAGACAGAACCAAAGGGAATGAGTATTAAACAAAGCACTAACAGACTAACGTAGATTGTAAAGAATGAAAGGAATGCCACAACATAAGCTCAAAAAGCATGCTCCACAAACAAAATAAAAGAATAGATGTCCGTAGAATATTTCATTTGAATTTTTTACAAAGGCCAATCAATGTGGGTGAAAATAGGAAATATCAGATGGGGACACAGTGATAAATCACATATTCTCATGTTTATCCAAATGTGCATACACGCGACGGAGTTTCTCTTTCTGTTTTCTACGTCGAACGGGTGGTTGACATGAGTTGGAGGAATTCAATTGGTCAAAACGAACAGCACCCGCGCGTTTTGATTGACTCAGAAGTCGCCAGGGCTTTTTCACCAAATGAGATGCAACCGAAGCAGTAACGGATTCCGCATCGTTGGATTCACTTGGGATCTGTATAGAGGTCTGACCAGTCACGGAAATAGTCTTTGAATTACTGTTTTCAGACATTGTTTCCCAAGAGGAGGTGGAAGCAGAATCGTCATCCTCATCCGTGTTTCGATTCAAGGACACGGGTGTTTTGAATCGTACAAGCTCTTTTTTCGATTGAGTGTGAACTTCCGGTTTCAAGTTCTGTGAAATAAAGGAGAATATTAAGTAGACCAGACTTAATGAAAAACGTCTCAAAAGTAGCAGTGAACAGTGGAGACTAGCTAAATAATGATTCCGATCATATTCACAGTATATGCACGAAGAAATCGGTCACAAATGAAACACACAATCGTCGCATCGCCCATTGCACGGTAACCGAAATGTAAACTTTGAACTTTTTGTTCGAAATACCCAGACATCAACAAAGTAGGTATGTTGTAGCTGTAGGTTCTAATTGTTATATATATATATATATATATATATATATATATATATCCATACTCACACAAAGAGCATGATCATTCGAGCGCTGGAGGAACAGTGCAACGCAATAAGAATACACTGCAAAAAACATGTAGAAAAGTAACCAGATACTGAAATATATAGCACACTTCTCAGACAGTCGACATCAACTAACGCAACAAAAATCGTGAGGTATACGAACTCCCGCAATAGATAACTAACGTTTAGTAACAACCTAAACACTATCTCACCTGGGTGAATGTCAAACGATCAAACGCGGTGATCAACCGGGAATCGTCTGCTGGTTTTTCAGATTTCAGTTCGGTTTTAACCGCCGGCTTTGTTCGTTTTAATAATTTCATTGAATTAAAGTTGACTAAACTAGGATGCGGACCAGTTTTACTTCGACCAAGGAATTGAAATTCAGTGGCATCCAAACCAGGCGGAGGGTGACAGTAGAGCAATTGACCCTTTATCGAAAAAACAGAAGACAGGATCGATAAGAAGCATAAATCTCGGGAATGCTGCATTAGAAGTTACAGACGACTGTCAAATGTGCCTGAGTTAAGCAGATAGATTTAATTTGCAATCAATATGCCGGAACACAAAGGTGTGTATGAACATACTCGAAGGTCCAATCATCAGTCACTGGTGTAGTGCAAAGAAACGGAACTAACCATCTAGCTCCAAGTGTATCCAGAATTCTTACCTGTGATCCAGTGACTCAATAAGATATTGTTACGCGAGCAAACAACATGCACTGATAAATATCCAAACAGATCAAAAGAAGTTCCATCCTCGTCAATCTTTTGATAACTGAAAAAAACAGATTGTCTCAGCTCAGATAGAAAATTAATCTTTGATAATACCATCAGTTTAGTTCTACATTTGTATATAGACATGAATAGCAATATTCATTTACCAACCCAAAAAACTGACCTCATGGTGTAGGTTGTGCGTTGTTGCATACGATGAAGTAGATTCGAACGGGAGTTACGATACTCGACCACGGTGTTTCAAGGAAGATCAAAAGAAAGTTGCGAAGAAAGGAATGTGTTTGGAAGAAACTATATAAGCCTATGCTATCTGAGTCCAATTCATTTTCGACCACTCTCTTTTTGACAGTATTAGAACAAAATATTGCACCGAATTCTATAGTCAACACAGATTTGATGTTTAGTAAAGAAAGCAAGGTTGAGAATTCGCGTCTACTTACTTGAACATAATCCTTCAGAATGATACGAGCAGATCTGTCGTAATGTGGATTGCCCTTAGCTGTCATGAATCCATGCATGACTGAAATAGGAGAGAGGAATTGCTAAAAGGTGATTCCAAAAAATTGCGATCTGGTAAGACTACTATTATGGTAAATTTACAACGTTTATCAGTTACATAAGTGGGCGCACTTTTTAAGAGCCAAGAACTCATATATAAGAACAAATGAAGCCAAACTGGAACATCAGATGAACAAATGAACATGTTATGCGTTCACAAACAAGAATGAACAAATCACTGAAATAATCTAAAAAGAAAATAAAACAGATAGGTGGACCTGTCAGGCGATTATTTGTAGTTAAATTTCAATTGCTAAAATCTACATGGGCCTCCAAGTGATGAGACTATTAGAAGTAACCATTCAGAAAATTTAGGCAACTGAAGGACCTAAAGAGTACGCAATACTTCAAGTAGATCGATATCCGATTCACTTGTAACAGAGTGTGTCCTGAAAAGTTTTATTTCAGCAAATCAAAAAATATAATTTTTAGTTTCCACGGTGCTAAATATAAAACTCTCACGGGCGGCGATGAAACGAAACGGAAGAGATACTGAAAGCTAAACAATTTTTTTCTGCCGGCTATATCAAATAAACCTTATCATTGATAGACAGAGCACATGATGAAAATGCGAGACACATATGAAAGTCTAGGTTGCCCACCTTCACAATCGTACACCTGAAAGTCGAAGAGCTATTCTTGTGAATGTGATAAAAGAAGCAGTCTTTTTGTTTCATCAAATCGATGGAACAAAAAGTTGACTTAGTGCCAAAGAAGTCAAGAGGCACTTACATGAGCTTTGTATAAAAAAATATGTGTTCGCCAACCTGATGACAGGTCTAGCGCCAAACAACTCTGTGAGTTGTTCGTGGGCGTGATACTACCCGGTTGCCCAAACCGAAGTAGGTGCCGCGATGGGATTCGGACCCGGGTCGCCTTCCTCAGAGTTCAGAGCGTTATCCACTCCGCCACCCCGGTATACAACTCCAAAATAAGGAATACAGAATGATCGATACAAAAAGCCTACAAAATGCTCCTATATTCCCGAGAGTGATGTAATTGCTTGTAATTACTCCTCGAAATGACCTCACAGGATACGCGTCCCATATGACCTCTCAGAGGAAGTCTTACCTGTTGCGTTCACGTGGAGTAGGCCTTTTTAGAAAACGCATGAGGTCGAAAACCGAGGTCCAGTACTATAACCGGGTTGGTGAGGCGTTAGCATGGCTGATTATAAACCAACTAGGAAACAGAGCTATACTGGCTCAATCAGGTTGGATGCGTGGTAAATATCTCAGAGAATCATACTACTCCAGAAGGTTTCGAACAAGAAGAACGATGCGTCAACAACACGGGATCGTTCGATATCACTTGAAGGGTGTGTGACCCTACGTTATTCACCAAACTTGGTTAGATAATAAACTTTATAATTCAGTCCGTTGTTTTGTGGGCTATTTCAAAGAACAAAGGTATGGTGTTAGGACCGTTAAGCCAACCTCTTGTCTCGAAAGGTTAATCTAAGAGTAAAAATGTGTGGTGACATGCCTGACGCCAAACGACTCTCAGATTTGTTCGAGAGCGTGATACTACCCAGTTGCCAAACCGAAGTAGGTGCATGAGTGAGATTCCAACCCGAGTCACTCAGAATCAAGTGCCTCAGGCCCGGCAGTATTTTACCAACAACCAAATCATGAGCTTATAGAATTGCAGAAAGTTCAATTCACATTGTGACTTGCTGAACCAATTTTTGTGGTTCCAACTTTTGTACATGATTTGATTGGCGCTGTTTGCTTTACACTACATCTAAATATAATATAATAAATGAACAAAACGGGACTCAATAAAAACAAACATACATGCATGAGCAGCCAACAGTTCCCGGGGAAGGAGTGCTTGATGTTCAACAGTTCCACCCGAAAGAAACTGCTTTTCTGCATCTGGCTTGGGTAGATTGATTCCATACTTCAGCTCAAATACAGATCTCGGGATTTGCTGGCAAATCTAATCAGGGAAGAGAATATAGATTTTGCATGACATAAATTTGAACACACTGCACAACACGGAAACATGCCATCTAAGTGTGAGAAATAGATGTTAGTATTTCTTCAACCCAATGACGAATCTGGTGCGAGAAAAGTTAAAAAGTAATTATTTGAGTTTTGGGGGGCATGATAATTCTCGGTTGGCGAACATAACGTATGGTCCAGGCACTCTCAGCGCCTGTTCTTGTTGAGCACCAAAGTTTCGTCCGACTCGTAGATTATTTCACTTACACCGATCTTCCTAGCACCCGTTGTTAGGATTAAATGGAAGAGCTTACGTGCATTCCCCATAGATGCAGCTGTTTTCATCTCCATTGCCCGTTTAGACTACCAAGCCTCACGGTCCCTACGTACGCTTGCAGTAAGAGCACGCTTATTGAAAATCGGTCGGGATGGCTCAGCGTGCGAAGGGAACGGAGAGAATTTTCGGAGAGATATGGTCTTGCGGTTTGTTTTTTCAACCCGCAGGTGAATAGACCGGCTTCGTAAATCGCTCGCTGAGTCTGTAACCAGTGCAGAACTACGTCATCTGGTGGGTTACGATACAGTTTTTTTAAAGAAAGTTTCGAAAACAGGTTAAGACAGCATAATCGCAGAGTTTAGCTAAATCCAACCTGTTCGACGTATTCCTGGGTCATTCACCAAACCTCATTGAAAGCCCAGTACAAACTAATGCGTGATTTGAATCTAGGCCGGTCGACCGGTAAGAGTGGCACTCCGCACATCTTCGCCACCCATAACTTATGGCTATATGGTCGATTCGAGACCATATCTGCGCCGAGAAAGGGGAGCGCCAAGTAGCTGACTGGTGTTGCGAATGTCTGACGTTCGTGCTGATGAGGTAAAGATTATTGTCTGCACAGTTACAGCAGTCTCTCTCTATTGTATGGATGACAGCTATTCAGGCCGAATCGGCCTCCGAGATGTGCTTCACTCGACGATAGGTGACCGACTTGGGCATGCAGGTCTCCTGTAAGGATTACAACATCCGACTTATAGTGCTATACCAACGACTGCTTGAACAGAAGATGCTTCGGGGTCTCCGGAAAGGCGCAGATGAAATCTCACATCAGGATTTGTAGCCGACGCTAATTGAATAATTCATGATGAGTAATGAATGCGTGTCTCTTGAAGAGTGCAAATATCAATTGCAAGAGTTTCCAATTTAAGGGTCAGATCTACTTGTTGACCAGCTCGCATTAATGTACGAACGTTATAAGTAGCCAGCTTGAAAGGCATACACAATTGAAGAAAGTGGCTCTTTTGCTTTGGGGGAGGGACCTTAAGTTGAGGTAGAGTCAAAGCTTTATTTATGCGACAATCATGGCGAGAGGGTTCATCGGTGACAGTAGCGGGGCCAGCGGCGTTGACGTTAGGGAGGGAGGTTTTAGTACGGTGTTCAGAAATCTTATACGTGTAATAATGAGGTCCAGTTGGTGTCAATGACGACTTCTGGGTTGTTGCTAGGAGAAGCAATGATGTGATTTTGTCGAGAAGAATGTATTTGTCACACACAAATCATGGTGAGTGCAAAATTCGAGTAAGCGTTGTTAGTTTTCATTTAGTTGGCCGACACCAAAGCAGCCGATGCTTCTTGGCCAGGATTCGTTACCTAATCCCACGCGCGCATTGAAATCTCCGAGTAAATAAAGATTGTCTGTAGGTGGAATATGTTTAATCTAATTGTCAAATTCTTCGTAGAATTCATCTTTTGCCTTCGCTGTTGCTGAGAGTGTTGGTGCATAGACACTGACCAGGTGAACAGTTCCAGATGTGTTGAGCTTCACTGCGAATATTCGAGGTGCATTTTTTGAAGATATTTCGATGGATGTCAATAGTGTATTACGCACGGCGAAGCCTACACCATGTTGACGAAGTTCTTTGATTTCCTTTCCTTGCCAGTAGAATGTGTAGTTCTGCTCACGGAAGAATCCGTATGCCGGTAATCTGGTTTCTCGTAGTGCAGCGATATCGACATTTAGACGCGCAAGCTCACGATCGACCACGACTGTTTTCCTTGAAATGTCTAGACCACATCCGCTAACGGGGGCAAGAGGACATAGAGTGCGAAGATTTCAGCTCGCGAAAGATAGATAATGTTGGTTATTTGTTTTATCTTTGTTAGCGGGTGAGTTTGTTTAGCGTCCGTTTTTCGTTATTTCTCCTAGCTCCAAGCACCCCCTTGAAACAGACGGACCTGGCAGGTTAGCATCTTATTGGCTGGGGGCTGCCCAGCTTGAGGCGGGCGATAGCTGACCAGTAGGGCGCAATGACCCTTCCCACCGTTAGTGGCAGCCCGTGGCGTCGAAAATGTTTACGCCAATCAGCTTCGACCCGTATCTGCTGCCACCCTTTGTACCTAAAATTTATTTATTCTTAAATAATGAATTCAATTTTCAGTAAGTGATTTAGCCGGGGTGACTGCCAGGGCAATGAATATGGAGAACCTGGGATGCCCAAACACCAAGAACCCTCACTCGATCTCACTGATGAAATCCAAAGGAATGCATTGCAATACATTAGGCATCAGTTTGACTGCAGGAGTTGCCGAAAGAAGTCGCCTGAGGGACTCCACCCTCGATTTTCTGTCTGGATTTACTTCCATAGCCTTTACTTCTCCCGAAGCAATCTGCAAGGCAGCAGAACTGAAACCCATCAGCATGGGAGCATTTTATTTCGGACTTGCTCTTGTCCTAGATAGACTTGCCTGAAGAGGCTAACGGACTCTATCTGTCCGGGATAGCGTGTAAGCAAGAAGGAACTAAGACAAATGCGAGGACACAACAGCCAGCATCGACAATGAGCTTCCGCAGCCGTTTGTCCTATATCAGCAGCACAACAAGAGACTCGGGGTATTGTTAATGTGCCTAATGGGCATAAAGTTTGGAATTCCGGTCCGAAAATATACAGATATTGACTCGACACATGCAGATAGCCTGGAAATTTGTTTTATCGGTGCAAATATTCGTTTTTCTATGTTGAATCCGAGCGGTTAGGTTCCAATCAGAAGGTCATAAATAGAAGACGCTGATAGCTACAGACACGCGCAAGTGCTCAAGATAGACAAAATGTGTATCCAATGAGGGCACTTGCAGCAAGCAGTTTTTAGCCGCAATCATAATAATGAGCCTTTTAAACAAGACTAAAATGTCATATTTTTAATTTATTTATTATTATGATTCGTGATAAAATCAATAATTACTCGGGGAGGGAATAATTATTCTTAATTTGAGACCAAGAAAAAGCGCTATTTCCTAAACAATAACTTACTGAGGTATTAAACAAAAGAAACGTTCTTAATCAAGTTGTAATTGAAGCAAAAGCAGAAACGACAATTACATATATATAATAAACAATTTCCGAATCAATGTTCATCTTTTTTACTGAAATAAGTATAATACCACTTA
>JALGAQ010000009.1:3107228-3136101 GCA_028829895.1 Sinotaia quadrata | reverse complement strand
AAGCAATTCATCCAATTTTGGACAAATAAAGCATTATTATTATTAATATTATTATTATTAATGTTATTAAAACTAATACTGAAGTAAAAAAATATGTATGATACTTAAGATAACAATAATAACATTAATGGTAACAATAACAATGATACTAACAATAATAATAATATTAATAATATAAATAATAATAATAATAATAATAATAATAATAATAATGATAAGCACAAGCATAAGCATAAGCATAATCAAATAATTCCAAAAATAATAAGCATAATAAAATCTATGAGAATAATAATATTAATAATAATAACGAAATAACAATATTAATAATGTTGAAAAATCAATAACAAAAATCATGAAACATATAATATAATAATAATAATAAATTATAAAAATATTAGTAAAAATAATAATAATAATAATAATAAAAATTTATGATATTAATAATGAAAATTAATAATAATAATTATTATATTAATGATCATAAAAATAGTCAACATAATAATATAAACTCTAATAATAATATTAATGTAATATTATTGTAATAATTATAAAAATTAAAATGATAATAACATTAATAATAATACCATTACCAATAATAATAATAATAATAATAATATAATAATAATAATAATAATAATATTAATAAAGATAATCATACTAGTAATAATAATAACGTTATTCAAAATAATACTATTAATTATAATTATATTACATATGGAGAGCAGTTATAATCACAGCACGTCCACACGTTAGAATACATATTATCATATTATACAGATCAATTTCGAATGATGATAGATAGCGCAAAGCTTAGTATAGATTCGTAATAATGGAATCTTGTTTGAAGTTTAATCAAGATTCGAAGATTAGTTAACTCCAAAGTATTTCATAAAGTATTTATTAAAGACGATGCACGATTATTCCGTTCGAAAGCCCATTTTAATCAATCATATAACTTCATACCCATCCCCGAATTGCTAATATGCACAGCAAACCCGTCTGCCTACTTGTAGAAAGCTACAGGATCATGAGGAAGAGTAGAGTTTAGGTGATTGACCAGCATGCCGTCAGCAAACCTTGAAAGCGAGTTTCACCGAGAAAAACAGCGTACAAATGATGACTCTTTGAATCATGCCTGGTTAGTCAAAAAATAGTGAAGAGGATTTACCGCTAGAACAAAAGTTGCAATGCTAACGATTTTATACATAATCGTGGATCGTGCTAAACACGCTTGAGTTTCTGCTAAGGTCAGTCAACATGGTAAGATGTATGCTTCTATTAACTTTATTGAAAGCAATCCTGAGGTGAAAGTAACAAGTATGAACATGGCCTGATTTTGAGTCAAGTGAGAACATAAAGGATTTAATTGAAGATATCCACTGTTCAACGATTTGTCTTTTATGCGGACTGAGTGGCATTTAATACTTCTGTAGACAAAGGCCTAGTCAGTCGTATAACCTTCTTCCAAACACCTCCAGAATTACGGGAGTGCATGCAATGAAGCGATAGCTGGAATAATTTGATTTGGGCACCGGTGTAGTGCGAATGTTGCTCCAAGTATCTGGTAGCTTACCATTGATAAACGCATGTTAGATAATGTCCTAAGAAGTATCGTCAACCAGAGAGCACATTTGTTTACAACGAACATAGACACGCCATCTGTGCTTTCCTAATAGCTAATCTGACAGCAACCCCTTGTTCAGTAAAGGGTTGAAAGCATCATGAAAACTTGGACTCGGGAGTGGGTACCTCTGTTTATATCCCATGTTCACCAATGAATGAAATATTCAGCATTTCAACGTTCATTCCACAACGGATAACATTCTCAGGGATCATACACAGTGAATCATCTGTATAGAACCTTTATTTAATCATCCTAAATATTAATCTGTGAGTAGACAATGGGATATAACTTAACAATGCGGTAATCAGAGTTTGATGGGTAGCAAATATACGGACGGCAAAGTTTCAGGATTAGAAGTAAAAAGATTAATTTCACAGTGAATCAGATCGTGTTTCTGATCTCACAAGACCAGTTAGCTTCAAGGAAAATAAGGAAGTAAGGTTCAGGCAAATAACTTTATAGTATTGTAAGTTGATGACATTTAAGTTTACGTTGAGCCAACTGCTAACCTGCATGGTGTTTGGTCTCCCTATACCAATGCGTTTTATTTGCTCGCTCGATTAAATGTTTTAATTTCTCTTCGGCATCACGAGATTAGGTGGAATGAGAAATCTTTGTTGCGATTTCGTGTGAAGTATTCTACGGAGATTAAGTTTGCCTCCTGTAATTCAGAAACTAGGGTTAAAAAAGTAACAATACATCATAATATTAGAACATACATTTTTTCGCTAGAATAGTCCAATATTGCTTAGTCGTACGGAATCGAATAGGAACCATGATTGCTTAACAAGTGCATTAACAATGCCATTATACTTGTTTATGTTCAATCGTTAATTAGCAATCTCCACTTAAGAACTGCTGAATTCAGTGTTAGAACTTCCTATATCATGAGTTGTGTTTAAGTGTAACGAGTAACACACAGGATTTCAAAGAATCTGCATCATAGTTTTAATTATGTGACATCATTTGGGTATGCCTTTTGGTATTTTCCATGAATAGGTATGTGTCAAAAGTTTTTTTTCTTATTTTACTTCCTTCACCGTGATTTTTTGTCCAAATAGTACATGTGTAAATATATGCTTAGTTGTCTTTCTTGTCGTTATATTATTTACACCCCTGTAGACATTCACTCCCATATGAGATGGGCAATTTTCTGCACAGGCACTAAAAGCAATTGTAAATTCTTTCTTGCATCCTGAATTTCGTCAATTTTTTCAAACGCCCTCACAACGCCCTTACACGGATTACGCTGTACGATATTTTTTGCAGGTCCAATCTCTTATTTTTTCATCAAGGGACATAGTGAAACACTATAATGATACGGCATTGTAGTCACATTTGTCGAGGTATTGAGTTCTTCGAGATATGATCTGTCAACTCTTGATTTGACTCATAGAAATGTCGTGGCTGTCATAATTCTAGACACATTGTTGATAAGATTACAGAATTCCTTGGTCTCGGTTGTAGGTTTCGTGAACATATAGCATGTGAAAATTTACATTATTGTGTTTACAATGCGCACCTGGTTATCCCAGTCGTGAACGATCTACACGACGTTATCTACGCATCCTATGTAATACCTGCACTGACATGCTTACTGTCAAATTTCATACGAAATTCTGACGAGTACTGATGGTTTGTTAACAAACATTTTTTTCTTTTACAACCAGCTGTCACTACAACATACGAGTAAGTATTACAGTTTTTTTGCTATTAAATGCTACGATAAATTTGATGCGCATCTACTATATACGGCAATCCAACTATCAGTGCTGAACTTAGAAACAGAATTATTCACACGAAAATTCTAGAGGGAAAACGTTAAGCGTAGATCAAACACGCGTGACGTATCGTGTATTGAAACGTTCTTCTTCTTCTCATCGCTTGATGTGAACAACCATCGGTGAGAAATAGAATTTAAGGATGCAATGACAATTTTGCAAGATTCTCTGTTATCAGCACTCTTCAGCAGATCGAACATACTCATGTGCGCTCATGCGTGTATGTTTTCCATCCCACAATGCCTTTGTTTTCCTCGTTTTCGTTTACACTCTACGCAATCGGTGAAAAATTTTCTTTAACAATGTCGAGTTGTATAGGCAATTCACTAAAGCATACGCTTCCTTATGACAGCAACAAAATTGTTTCAATATTTTGAATCTTCAAGGTTTTTGAGGGCAATTGAAAAGCTGAAATATTTGAATGTAGATTCATGACCGTAAATTAAACTGGGTAATTTTGAAATTGCATACAAGCTGTTTCTATCACATCTTACACGACCGAAGAACTATGAACGATGTTTCTCCAGCTTGATAAATGATAGCACACGAACAATGAGATGAAAGCATTTCGTTTTTCTAGCTCTTATGGATGACAAGAAAAAGCGATCTGGTGTTGAATCATGGAGAATTGAAAAAAAAAACGAATTTTAAAGTTCAGAGCAGTGGTTTTGCCAGTTTATCGAGTGAATGTAGGTGTGGTTGAAACAGCTTTGACTGCGAGGTCAGTGAAAGAGAGCTTGGAAATCTTGCATTGTTTCTCAATAGCGTATTTTCTTTTGTGAACAATTTATACAATTTATGTTCACCATACAATATATTTTGGATGGATGTATATTATAATGATTGGACTGTGAGTTTTGGTATTTAAATTTGCAAGACAAGCAAATGTCCTAGTAGCCTTTTGAATAACAAATCAATAAAATGCAAGCGTAAGACACAGTTGAATGCTGTCCAGTGATATCCTCTGATAATATGAAATTATCAACCCTACTTTCTATGATTTAGTTGCATAAATCCGTAAGTTATCCGAAATGATAACCAGCTACAAACAAATTGAGATTCTTGTATGCCACTTGCGATTTTTTTGATATACATGGTTATTGCTAGAAAATACTAAGGTAATGAGCCGTTGTAGGCAGAACTACAGATATCTCATTTCCTAAGCATCCATATATTTGCTGTATACAGCTTTACAGATATAACAATGTTTAATGCGCGTTCGTGTGCCTGGCCTTTCACTTGAAAGCTATCCGTTCAGTTAGGTGAACTGCGCGTTCATGTTTTGCATTCTTTAATCCCAAGGGGAATACATAAACGAACATCATATCAATTCGTACCAAATTAGTCATCAGTACTGGCTACTCCAAATGTCCTTTACGCTTATAAATTCACTATACCGAGGGTAGTAAATTAGTCGCACTGACTAGCAGATAATGGGTAGAGTAAAGCGGCAACCACTAATGTGTCTGTTCGCTGCTGCAGAAAATTTACAAAGAGTGATGTAATCTGTCGTAGTTGACATCAGTAGCCGCTGACATTAATCGAAATCATTTGCGATTATCCACAAAAGTAGAGACCGAGGATATGTGAAATATTTCGCGAGTTATGGCTAATAGAACCTCCAACCATTCTCTCTATATCTTGATTATCATCTCAAGTTGTCTCGTCGTATTATTGATTGTTCCCATCCTTCTTTTCTAGTCCATTTCATTGGTTAACGCCACTTTTTATATATGTAATCGTTTCACTCTGTAATAAGCTATTACTTTAGCTAATTGACTTACTTCTAGGCGACTGATTCTCAGTTTGGATTGTTGGAACTCATTAGTCGCTTATTCATTCCATCTATTGATTAGCACAATGATTGAATATTTTATCACGAAAGAAAGACCAGTTCTCAGCTAAATGAAAATAATTATTTCACGATTGATTGAATGAGAATTGGAATCATTGCACATAATTAGTCCGGGGAATGATATAAAAGCTCAACATAGATGAATGGCACGAATAGTTGTTGTTGGTACGAATTTTCTTCGACCTGGTTGTATTTTGCATTGCATTTTGCAGTCAGCTGTTGCATCTCATTAGTGTATTAGATGATCGTATTTGTTGAATTCTTATAATTGTGAAATCATTGCAGCTGTTTCTGGATTTTACCTAAAATCTAATTTATGCCTGCTAAGCTCCCATAAAATTGATAGCCAGCATCTCAACAAAGTAATCGTGGAATAGCTTCAATCCGAAAAATTTCTAAGGTAGGACATTCGACTTTTGCAATTTTTGTTAGCCATAGAATTTCGAATAAATTGATTTTATGTAACCCAACTGTATTTGTGTTTTATGACTCATTATGGTAGCTGAAATAGTCCCTTTTTTGCTTAAGACGGTAATAACACTAATGTATGCTGTTAACTGATACATTGCAGATGTGAAACCAGGTGAGATACGTCAACATACGCTTCTAATTTGTGTAATATGCTCAAAAGCAATGCATTTGGTTACATTCATGTACTTGCATGAAGAAACCTTAATTTTACAGCTTTTAACATCTCTAATTGCCTCATTTTCTTCATATTGTTTTCCGCAATTTTTGCGTATAAATACAGAGAAAAGTGAGTTTTTCTATATCCTTATATTATATTACAAAGCTCACGAGCATAACCAGACATTCGAGTTGAGGTTGTTCAAACGACTTTGATATTCGTAAACTCCGAATTTTCAACCATTTTTAGTTAGTTTCATTGCTTGAAAATTAGTTATTTTCATTGGTTGAAAATATAACTAAACCTACACCATGTTGACGAGGTTCGTTGATTTCCTTTCCTTGCCAGTAGAATGTGTAGTTCTGCTCACGGAGGCATCCTTTTTCCGGCAATCTGGTTTCTTGTAGTGCAGCGATATCGACATTCAGACGCATGAGCTCACGGTCGACCACTGCTGTTTCCCTCGCAATGTCAAGACCACTTACGGGGGCAAGAGGACATAGAGTTCGAACATTACAGCTCGCGAGAGATAGATATTGTTGGTTATTTGTTTTATTTTTGTTAGCGGGTGAGTTTGTTTAGCGTCCGATTTTCGGTATTTCTCCTAGCTCCAAGCACCCCCTTGAAGCAGACGGACCTGGCGGGTCAGCATCTTATTGGCTGGGAGCTGCCCAGCTTGAGGTAAGCGATAGCTGACCAGTAGGGCGCGATGACCCTTCACACCGTTTTTTTGGCAGCCCATGGCGTCGAAAATGCTTACGCCAATCAGCTTCGACTTATAATCCGTATCTGCTGCCAAACTTTGTACCTAAAATTTATTTATTCTTAAATAATGAATTTAATTTTCAGTAAGTGATTTAGCAGGGGTGACTGCCAGTGTGATGAATAGAGATAACCTGGGGTACCCAAACACCAGGAACCCCCTCTCGTTCTCACTGATGAAATCCAAAGGAATGCATTGCAATACATTTGGCATCAGTTTGACTGTAGGAGTTGCCGAAAGAAAGATAGAGTTTATCTTCCAGTCGCCAGAGGGACTCTACTCCCGATTTTCTGTCTGGATTTACTTCCATAGCCTTTACTTCTCCCGAAGTAATCTGCAAGACATCAGGGCTGAAACCCATCAGCAGGGGAGCATTTTATTTCGGACTTGCTCTTGTCCTAGATGGACTTGCCTGAAGAGGCTAACGGACTCTATCTGTGCGGGATAGTGTGTAAGCAAGAAGGGACTGAGACAAATGCGAGGACACAACAGCCAGCATCGAGAATGAGCTTCTGCACCCGTTTGTCCTATATCAGCAGCACAACAAGAGATTCGGGGTATTGATAATGTGCGTAATGGGCATAAAGTTTGGAATTCCGGTTTGGAAATATACAGATATTGAATCGACGCATGTAGACAGCCTGGAAATTTGTTTTATCGGTGCAGATCTTCGTCTTTCTATGTTGAACCTTAGCGGTTAGGTTCCAATCAGAAGGACATAAATAGAATACGCTGATAGCTACAGACACGCGCAATTGCTCAAAAGATAGACAAGATGATGTTCTATGCAGTTTTGAACCGCAATCAAAATAATAGGCGTTTCAAACAAGACTAAAGTGCCATTTTTAAATTGTTTGTCAACATGATTCGTAATAAAATCAATAGTTACTCGTTATCGAGACTAGGAAATAATTATTCTTACTTTGAGATTAAGAAAAATTGCCATTCTCTAAACAATAACTTACAGAGGTATTAAAACAAATGAAATGTTCTTAATCAAGTTGTAATTGAAGCAAAATCAGAAAAAACAATGACCTAATAAAATCAGTATTTACTCGGTAACAAGACTAGGAAATAATTGTTCTTACATTGAGATTAAGAAAAGCGCTATTTTCTAAATAATAACTTACAGTTGTTTACAGTTGTATACTCCACAATATTTACAACTTGTAGATGTGAAACATAGTGAGTTTAATCTTTGGAGGATTGTTAAATCATATTTGCAATATGGCTAGATTTTGAACTTCAATAAGTGAATAGTTGAATAAGAATTAGAGGATTATCCATAATTTACGTCTTCAAATATTTTCGATATTCAGCTGACGGGAGCATTTATGATGCCACTGTTAGTTTGAAACCATCAAACGCAGAAACATTAATAAAATGCTATACCGCGATAAGTTATTAGAGTACTGTAAACTTCGAACATCAAATCATTCTACAGTTTCATCCAGCCTTAAGCTATTTAGAATGAATTAAATGTTACTTAAAATATGAACCAAAATATTACCTGCGTCGGTTTCTATTCAATTATCCCTGTCTGTAATCCAGTAAAGTTTTTGCATCGAAGAGAATTCGTCACATGATGAATGAAGGTATCGATATTATTAACCTATTTATATGCTAGGTAAGAAGTATATAGCTGGAAAATGAATTGAGAACACCCATCTTCAATATTCACTTGTATTTCTCAAAACAATCATGCTTCAAGCTGTCAAACCATGTGAGTTCATGCGTCAATCATGCAAATAAATTTGGATATTTTCAGATAGTGCTAGATCTGAATAACGAAATATATATCAATACATAAAAACATAAAGATGTAATGATTCTATAGAAAACATGATCATAAGTGTCAAACGTTAAACTATTTGTGCATTCGAATGTACATAATGCAGTCAATCAGAAATAAATTTGCTATGAGGTATAATATTGTTACATTCAAGGAAAATAATAGAAATTGATACTTGCGACTTTTAAAATTTTGCCAAATATACGTAAGTAGATGAGCGTTAGACGTGGTATAAACAGAAAGTGAAAAAAGTGCTTCTCTTATGAAGCGAGATTTTTCTCCACCCCTTTAATCCTATAGAGTGTGCACATCAATCTATGTGTATCTGGGAAGAGCTGATTAGTTACACGCAATGTTGTTGTGTAAATTGGTTTCCCATCGACAAAGTGTGCTCCTAATGTGATGCACTTTCTCACCAGTTATCACAATTTTTCATTGAATAGCTCAGCAGTTATCACGCCATATTTCATTGTGATTCTCATAACATACAACGGCAGATTCATTCTGACAAATCTAAGGCAAGCTGGTGGCAATCGGTAATCAGTTGCCTTTCACAGCTACGTTTTTCAACTTTTGTTTTTGCACTCTTATTTACCCATATCTCGCCGAAACACCATACGGGTTAAACAAACAAATAAAGATGTTTTAAATGTGTTTTACTAATTTAGACAATAATTATCCAATCGATAGTTCAAATAATTTCTGCACATTTAAATAAAGGATTAACTTGAAATCTTATGATTGTTTAGTGAATGTATGTCGTTGGATAATATTCATATGTGCATCACGTATCACATTCTAAAATATCATGCAGTTCAAGCCTCATAGACTATGAATAAATATACTGTAGTTGAATTTAACCGCTGTCGCTCCTCTTATACGGCAGTTCTCTTCGTGCGCCCAATAATCCTAGATTAAATGTTCATTACGAAAAGTAGTCCTCCAACGTCTTCTTAATTCCCATTCACCGGCTTCTTTATCATGTCAATTCATTGATTACAACCAGGTGGGTGGCAGGAATCGATACGATTCAAACTGAAAATGATGAAGTCGTTCAAGAATCCGTTTGTGTTCAATAATTAAGTGAATTTAAATCTAATGTTTAAAATGTTATTATGAAGTTCATGTACTATTTTTAGGGCAGAGAATGAGTGAGTTTTTCATATATATGACAATTACAAGTTAAGATCATCATAGCACCTACGTGAGAAACAAAATCTAAGAAAGCACAAACAAAAATAAATTAGAAAGACCAATTCTTAAGTTAATTATTTGAGTTGATTTGAATCCATTAGAAATGTTTGAATTTAAATTTGAAAGCCTGAAATTAGGTATATATGTAGCAAATATTTAAAATTATATTTTATAATTATGGACTGAAGTATGGCTAATATTCGAGGAGAATGTTTTATTTATTTATTATGCACAATGCTTCGAAATAGAAGCCTCAAATTTATATGTGAGACCCAGCTTATGCTGGAGGTTTGTATGAATAACGAACGACAAGTTATCAATTAAATTAGAGATCTACAATTGCTAAATAAGTATACTTTGTCGTAGCATGTTGAAACGTCTAGGAATATATTCTTAAATATAAGAAGCTCGCAGCCAACAGCTGCAAATTGTCATTCATAAACAGCCACTGTCAATACAAAAATAATTCCTTACGTTTGATGAACAGACGTTCAAACATTTAATTTAGTGCGAAGTAAGCTGATGGCTTCGAAGATAATTCAGATATTGCCATATAGCGGAGCAGAACATAGTGCGTTTAAATCTTGATTATCGTCAAAGGAACATTACTCAAATTAACTATACATGCGTCAGTTGACCTAACTTGATGTGTCACATACCAAATGTTGCCCTCTATTCTTCGATCCATAGATTTTACCGATGTTATGAAGTTCAAGTCAGCAGTACACCCACACTGTCTAATCCAAACACTTCCATAATTCTGTGATAGTAACAAGAAAGCTTAAGTCATTTCACACGAAACGTATAACTTGAAGTACTTACACTGAACATATTATCTAATATCAAAAAGGAAAAGACCACTACTTACAAATTTGGCGGATGGAGTCAAAGCTGCATATATGGGCGTAAGTACGTGAGCAGATATCTATGCAGGTGAAAGTCATTGGGTAAATGCAATCAAATGAAGAAAACTAATCGTGTCAAGCCATCGCCTGCGCCTCATTAAAAATAAAAGTCAGTGTGCGTATAATCTTGTTATATCAATCACATATCAAATACGAAGAAAAGAAGAAATCGTCGACCATTCTTGTTGAATTCATGCAACTGAGTGCAAAGGACGTTTTTATCCCTAAACAGACGAGTAGACACGTAATAAGTATGATTGTTTGAAATTGCTGCAAATTTAAACCCAAAATCATTCAAAACACTCAATTGCAAAATAAGGTTTGTATTTCCGGCAGGTTACATCAGTTCAAGTTATATATCGATAAATAACGTTCTGCACGTCATGGCATATTGTGATACATTCACTGATTTGAACACACTGAGGCAATTTCACTTTACATTAAATTACCGAAAGTATCTATAGCAGTTTAATGTGGACAAATTAAAATCGTGATGACCGGAGACTAGAAGTGAACAATGTGAATCTGGACAGAACTCGAATGGTTAATCTTGTACACATAATAATTTTACAAACTTAATCGCCCTAAAACAACACATTGTACCATGTTCAGACCGAACTGCCTATGACTAAAATGCACTATTTAAGTTGATCAAGATGCAGGTTTGCAGCATTATGCAATTCAGCATGTGTGCACTGTTATGAGAATGACATGACGCTATCTGACCATTTGTTACTATAAATAAAATATGATTATATCAGCCTGTTGTGAACTGCTTGCAGTATTTGCTTATGTTTCACCTAATTTAGCATTAGTTTATCGCAAATAATCCACACGTATGGTCCTGTAATTCGCTTTGACTGATAGTTTTTAGCACAGCCTTAAAATGAGCTTCATAACATGATGCATTATATAAAATATTCCATCTTTAAGCTACTCTCACTCTTCCTCGAGATATTCCGTGCAGTAAACTAACGTGGCAGTGCAGAGCTGATATCTTTCTGAATATATGTTTGTCAACAATCCGGTTAATAAAATGAGCATGAAATAAAAGTTCTCTTTCACAGAATAACGTTTTCAGTCTAGAGATTACTAAAATAATAGTGAGATATCCATTCAACGTTACAAGCATCTAGATGTATTTGTTAAGCCTATATGATGAAGGTAAATTGATACAGGCCGTCGTTTATAAAAGCGAGAAATTCCTGGAATGAATGCTGGGAAGTTATGTAATTCATACAAGGTTAGAGTAAGGAGAAATTGTTAACATCAGCATAAGGAATAGAAGCAACAACAAATTTTACATTTAATTAATAACACCCATAATGCATCGGAAAAATCACATTGAAGCAAAGCATTCAACATTGAAAAAGTATGATACAGGATAGATAATCCTTAGCCAAACAAAACAAACGCATTTCGGACAGCTCAGAAATGTATTAACATCAATAAATGTAGTCGTGAATAACATTGATCACCTAGCAAGCATTTTTGAATTGTCAATATTAGAATGATGCATTGCACGGATTTTAGTTTTTTGATAGTCAATTTTAAGTTTGCTGGTCGATGCAACGATGCTTAACCTATGATGTAACGAGATTAAGGTGTTTCTTAAAATAACTGGGAGAAGAAAAGTAAAAATCAATATACATTTAGGAGTTTATATATGGCACTGGCACATTTTCTGAGAACAATGCTAAACTCATTTAGATATGAATTTCAAAATTATTAGAATGATAATTCAAAAATCTGAAAAGACATTCCATGAAACGTTGTTCAGAATAAGGTATTTATACAAGTATTTCGAATTTCACAATATTCTTGATAAAGTGAAAATGAGTAAGTTTTGCGCAATCCAAAATTTTTTTCACACATTATTCCGATTGCTCCTAAATACGTTAATTACCGCTACAAAATTCTAAATTTCCATCATCTCTCAGTACGTTGTCTAAAACGTGGATTTGTCTGCAGATCAGACTACTTAATCAGATGTGTACAATATTTGAATATGATAAAATTATAATTAAAAACGCGATTATGTTATAAGCGACCGTAAGTGGAACAACGCTATACATGCAACGCGTAACTATCGAAACTTGGCGTAATAGATAAGATTCTGGTGAATCCATTCACAGCCAACTTAGTAATGCCCTCTCTGAAATCTACAATGTAAATGGGTAGTAGACAAAAATAAAAAATTAGATATGTTCAATAAAACCGAAGTTTGATATTGGACACAATTCTGCGAGAATAAATACAACTGGAGAGTTCTCAGAATGCGATGACAAGAGAATAACACAAAAAACACTTAAAAGCATAAAATTACGAATAAAGAGAAATCTTTAAGAAAAAGGTTCCTGGATAACTTTACATTCGCAGATCTATGTATAGTGTTATGTAGATTGAGAATGTACTTCCGGAAGTTAAGTGAACAACAATCTATTAGGAAGTATTGACACCGTTAGCATCGTTGAAACAACATAGTCGAAAATCAATAATATTCATGCTTCAGTTAGAATTGACGTTTCGATGCACATAACGTGTTAAATGGAATAGTAGGTTTTGCGAATATGGTGCGGTAGAGAGCGTTTCCAAATATTTCATCTAATTTTATCTTCGTTATGTGGTCAATAGAGAAAAAATCCGACTTCAAATTATCAATCATTCTAATTATCATTATAGGTGCCGTCACTAAAATCCAGTACCATAGGACAAAGGTGTCAACATAACTGTATTTCAAATTCAGCCTGCATGAAATTAGTGCGCGAAACCGATTTTAGTTTAGCGATAGTCAATTTTAAGTTTGCTGGTCGATGCAACGAAGCTTAACCTATAATGTAACGACATTGAGGTAGTTCTCTTCATTACTTCGCAAGTTTAAATGTTTAGAGCAATGTACATTTCGGAACATATATATGGCATTAGCACATTTATGAGAGCAAAATGCCAAATTCATATTTTTATGAAATTCAAAACTATTATAATAATCATCTGCATAGATGAAACGACATTACGTGAAACATTAATCAGAATAAGCTACTTCTGGAAGTATATTGAATTTCACAACATCATTGTTACAGATTCTCTGTGTAAGTTTTGGGCAAATACAGCATGATTGTCATATATGATTATGATTGCTTCTAAATTCGTTATTTTAACGCCACGATATTCTAAATTTCCAAAATCTCTCAATATATATGTCTACAAACGACGATTGATTTGCAGATGAGAGTTCTAAAACAGTTGTGCACAATATGTGACTATGATAAAATTATAACTACATAAAGCCACTGTGTTATAAGCGACCATAGGTGTAACAATGCTATATACATGCATAGCGGAATTATCGAAAATTGTCGTCATATATAGCATTCTGGTGAATCTATTCATTGCCAACTATGTGATGCACCGTAAATGAGAAAACGGCATACGCAGTTCGGACACGGCAGAAATGTATTAACAACAATAAATGGAGTCGTGAATACCATTCATCATCTAGCAAGTATTTTTGAATTGTCAATGGTATACTGATGCATTGCTCTCTGAAAATCATAAAACCGTAATATAAAACTATCCTTCCGCCTCGGCACAAAAGGTGATAATGAATAACATGCTCTCTGAAATCTATCACGCACTTGGGTAGCCGGCGTAAACAACACCTTAGACATGTTGAATAATAACCAATTTTGATATTGGACGCAATTATGCTAGAACAAACACCAAAGGAGAGTTCTCAGAAGGCTATGACAAGAGACTAACGCAAAAAAAACTGAAAAGCACAAACTTACGAATCAAGAGAAATTTTTAGGAAAAACGTTCCTGGTTAAATTACATTCGCGGTCTATATATAGTGTTATGTGGATTGAGAATGTATTTCCCAAAGTTGCGTGCAAAGCCATTTTTTAGGCAGTATTGACACCATCAGCACCGTTTAAGCAACCTGGTCGAAAATCAATAACACTGCATGCTTCAGTTAGAATTGACGTGTAGATGCAAAGCTATTAATTGGCAAAGTAGGTTTTGGGAATCTGATGCGGTAGTGTGCGTTTCGAAATATTTCATTTAATTTCTCTTTGTTATGTGGTCAATAGAGTAAATAATCCGAATTGCATTTATCAATCAACCTAATACGCATTTTAAGTTTCGTCACTAATAGCTAATATAATAGGACAAACGGGTGACCTTAACAATATTTCAAATTCAGCCCGCATGAACTTAGTGCGCGAAACCGATTTTAGTTTGTTGATAGTCAATTTTAAGTTTGCTGGTCGATGCAACGATGCTTAACCTATGACACAACGATATTGTGGTAGTGCGTCGGAAAACTTGTGGAGGGTTTTATGTATAAGTCAATATAATGTTGTCATCATATAAATGTCGCTAGCACATTTTCTGAGAACAATGCTAATTTCATATGGCTATGAAATTCAAAATTATTATAATCATAATTCAGATATCCTAAAAGATATTGGGTGAAACTTGATCAGAATTATTTTTTTCATACAAGTGTTTCGATTTTCAAATTACCCTTGTTACAGATTCGGAAAGTAAGCTTGGGAACGCTAACTCATTTATTTCATATATGAGCATGATTGCTTCTATATTCGTTATATCACCGCCTCGAAAATCTAAATTTCCATTCTATCACACTACGTTCACTACAGTGTTCGATTAATGTGCAGATGAGAGTTCCGAATCAGATGTGTACAATATGTGACGATGATAAAAATTGATGTAAAAAAAGGAACTGTGTTATAATTGACCGTAGTTGCAATAATGCTATATACATGCATCGTGGAACTATCAAAACCGTCGTCATCAGGTGCATTCTGTCGGATCTAATCATAGAAAACCTAATAATGCCAGTAAATACGAAAACAGCAAATTCAGTTTGAACAAGTCAGAAATGTATTAACATCAATAAATGAAATCGTGAATAAATTCATCATCTAGCAAGCATTTTTGAATTGTCAATGGTAGAATAAGGTATAGCACTCTGAAATTCATTAAGAAAAAAAGTAAATCATAAAACCATAATATAAATCTATCCTTTCGCCTTGGCACCAAAGGTGACAATGAATAACATGCTCTTTGAAATCTCCCAAGTAATTGGGTAACCGGCAAAAATAACACCTTAGACATGTTAAATAAAAACCAAGTTTGATAATGGACACAATTCTGCGAGAACAAACAAGAAACGAGAGTTCTCAGAAGGCGATGAAAAGAGACTAAAACAAAAGCTCTGAAAAGCACAAACTTACGAATAAGAAAAAGTTTAAGATAAAGGTTCCTGGATAACTTTAGATTCGCAGATCTATCTATAGGTTTATGTACATTGAGAATGTATTTCCCAAAGTTACGTGTAAAGCCATTCGGTAGGAAGAATTGACACCGTTAGCATCGTTGAAACAACCTAGTCAAAAATCAATAATATTCATGCTTCAGTTAGAATTGACGTTTCGGTGCACATAACGTGTTAAATGGAATAGTAGGTTTAGCGAATATGTTGCGCGAGAGTGCGTTTCCAAATATTTCATCTAATTTTATCTTTATTATATGGTCAATAGTGTGAATAATCCGAATTATTTATCAATCATCCCAATACTCATTTTAAGTTTCGCCACTAATAGCTAATATAATAGGACAAACGAGTGAACGAAACAATATTTCAAATTCAGCCTGCATGAACTTAGTGCGCGAAACCGATTTTAGTTTAGCGATAGTCAATTTTAAGTTTGCTGGTCGATGCAACGAAGCTTAACCTATGATGTAACGAGATTAACGTAGTCCTTTTGATTACTTTTGCAAGTTTAAAAGTTTAGAGCAATGTACATTTCGGAACACATTTATGAGAGAAAAATGCCAAATTTTTATTGCTATGAAATTCCGGATTATTATGATGATAATTTAGATATCTGATATGATATTATCTGAAATATTCATTAGAATAAGCTATTTCTGTAAGTATATTTAATTTCACAACATCATTATTACAGTTACGCTGAGTAAGTTTGGGCCAAATACAACATGATTGTCATATATGATTATGATTGCTTCTAAATTCGTTATTTTAACGCCACGATATTCTAAATTTCCAAAATCTCTCAATATATTTGTCTACAAACGACGATTGATTTGCAGATGAGAGTTCTAAAACAGTTGTGCACAATATGTGACTATGATAAAATTATAACTACATAAAGCCACTGTGTTATAAGCGACCATAGGTGTAACAATGCTATATACATGCATAGCGGAATTATCGAAAATTGTCGTCATATATAGCATTCTGGTGAATCTATTCATTGCCAACTATGTTATGCACCGTAAATGAGAAAACGGCATACGCAGTTCGGACACGGCAGAAATGTATTAACAACAATAAATGGAGTCGTGAATACCATTCATCATCTAGCAAGTATTTTTGAATTGTCAATGGTATACTGATGCATTGCTCTCTGAAAATCATAAAACCGTAATATAAAACTATCCTTCCGCCTCGGCACAAAAGGTGATAATGAATAACATGCTCTCTGAAATCTATCACGCACTTGGGTAGCCGGCGTAAACAACACCTTAGACATGTTGAATAATAACCAATTTTGATATTGGACGCAATTATGCTAGAACAAACACCAAAGGAGAGTTCTCAGAAGGCTATGACAAGAGACTAACGCAAAAAAAAACTGAAAAGCACAAACTTACGAATCAAGAGAAATTTTTAGGAAAAACGTTCCTGGTTAAATTACATTCGCGGTCTATATATAGTGTTATGTGGATTGAGAATGTATTTCCCAAAGTTGCGTGCAAAGCCATTTTTTAGGCAGTATTGACACCATCAGCACCGTTTAAGCAACCTGGTCGAAAATCAATAACACTGCATGCTTCAGTTAGAATTGACGTGTAGATGCAAAGCTATTAATTGGCAAAGTAGGTTTTGGGAATCTGATGCGGTAGTGTGCGTTTCGAAATATTTCATTTAATTTCTCTTTGTTATGTGGTCAATAGAGTAAATAATCCGAATTGCATTTATCAATCAACCTAATACGCATTTTAAGTTTCGTCACTAATAGCTAATATAATAGGACAAACGGGTGACCTTAACAATATTTCAAATTCAGCCCGCATGAACTTAGTGCGCGAAACCGATTTTAGTTTGTTGATAGTCAATTTTAAGTTTGCTGATCGATGCAACGATGCTTAACCTATGACACAACGATATTGTGGTAGTGCGTCGGAAAACTTGTGGAGGGTTTTATGTATAAGTCAATATAATGTTGTCATCATATAAATGTCGCTAGCACATTTTCTGAGAACAATGCTAATTTCATATGGTTATGAAATCCAGAATTTTTAGAAGGATAATTCAGATATACTAAAAGACATTAAGTTTAAAATTGATTAGATGATTATAATTATACAAATATTTCGATTTTTAAATTACCCTTGTTACAGATTCGCAAAGTAAGTGTGGTAACGCTCACCTATTTATTTATTTATGAGCATGATTGCTTCTATATTCGTTATATCACCGCCTCGAAAATCTAAATTTCCATTCTATCACACTACGTTCACTACAGTGTTCGATTAATGTGCAGATGAGAGTTCCGAATCAGATGTGTACAATATGTGACGATGATAAAAATTGATGTAAAAAAAGGAACTGTGTTATAATTGACCGTAGTTGCAATAATGCTATATACATGCATCGTGGAACTATCAAAACCGTCGTCATCAGGTGCATTCTGTCGGATCTAATCATAGAAAACCTAATAATGCCAGTAAATACGAAAACAGCAAATTCAGTTTGAACAAGTCAGAAATGTATTAACATCAATAAATGAAATCGTGAATAAATTCATCATCTAGCAAGCATTTTTGAATTGTCAATGGTAGAATAAGGTATAGCACTCTGAAATTCATTAAGAAAAAAAGTAAATCATAAAACCATAATATAAATCTATCCTTTCGCCTTGGCACCAAAGGTGACAATGAATAACATGCTCTTTGAAATCTCCCAAGTAATTGGGTAACCGGCAAAAATAACACCTTAGACATGTTAAATAAAAACCAAGTTTGATAATGGACACAATTCTGCGAGAACAAACAAGAAACGAGAGTTCTCAGAAGGCGATGAAAAGAGACTAAAACAAAAGCTCTGAAAAGCACAAACTTACGAATAAGAAAAAGTTTAAGATAAAGGTTCCTGGATAACTTTAGATTCGCAGATCTATCTATAGGTTTATGTACATTGAGAATGTATTTCCCAAAGTTACGTGTAAAGCCATTCGGTAGGAAGAATTGACACCGTTAGCATCGTTGAAACAACCTAGTCAAAAATCAATAATATTCATGCTTCAGTTAGAATTGACGTTTCGGTGCACATAACGTGTTAAATGGAATAGTAGGTTTAGCGAATATGTTGCGCGAGAGTGCGTTTCCAAATATTTCATCTAATTTTATCTTTATTATATGGTCAATAGTGTGAATAATCCGAATTATTTATCAATCATCCCAATACTCATTTTAAGTTTCGTCACTAATAGCTAATATAATAGGACAAACGAGTGAACGAAACAATATTTCAAATTCAGCCTGCATGAACTTAGCGCGCGAAACCGATTTTAGTTAGTCGATATTCAATTTTAATTTTGCTGGTCGATGCAACGAAGCTTAACCTATGATGTAACGAGATTGTGGTAGAGCTTCAGAATACTTGTGGAGGGTTATATGTAATAGTCAATACAATTTCGGAAGAAATATGTTGCACTAGCACATTTTCTGAGAACAATGCTAAATTGATATACTTTGAAATTCAAAACCATGAGAAAAATAATTTAGGTTTCTCAAAAGACATTAGGTGGATGATTGTTCAGTATAAGGTAATGATAGAATTATTTCTAATTTCACAATATCCTCATTACAGACCCCATGAGTAAGTTTTGGGCAAATCCGACTTTATTTTCTGGTATGATTAGTATATCTTCTAACTATGTTTTTTTACCGCCACGATATTCTAAATTTCCATCATCTCATAGTACGTTGTCTTCAAACGTCGATTACTGTGCAGATGAGTGTTCCGAATCAGATGTGCACAACATGTGACTATGTGGCTACTATCAAATGTGATAATGATAACCATACTCTCTGAAATCTATCACGAAATTGGGTAACCGGCAAAAATAACACCTCACACATGTTCAATATAAACCAGGTTTGATATTGGACACAATTTTACGAAAATGACACCAAAGGAGTGTTCTCAGAAGGCAATGACATGAGACTAACACAAAAACAAAACATTGAAAAACCCAAACTTACGAAAAAAGAGAAATCTTTAAGAAAATGTTCCTGGATAACTTTAGATTCGCGGATCTATGAATAGTATTTTGTAGATTGAGAATGTATTTCTCAAAGTTAGCTGAAAAGCCATTCGGTAGGAAGTATTGACACCGGTAGCATCGTTGAAACAACGTAGTCGAAAATCTATAATATTCATGCTTCAGTTATATTTGACGTTACAATGCACATAACGTGTTAATTATCAAAGGAGGTTTTGGGAATCTGATGCGGTAGTGAGCTTTTCCAAATATTTCTTCTAATTATATCTTCGTTATATGCTCAATAGTGTAAATAATGCGACTTCAAATTATCAATTATTCTTTTACTCATTTTACGCTTGGTCACTAATAACAAATATGCTAGGGTATACGTGTCACCGTAAAAATATTACGAATTCAGCCTGCCGGAATTTAGTGCGCGAAACTGATTTTAGTTTTCTGATAGTCAATTTTAAGTTTGCTGGTCGATGCAACGATGCTTAACCTATGCTCTAACGAGATTGTGGTAGTGCTTCAGAATACTTCTTGAAGGGTGTATGTACAAATATGTACAATTCAATATACTCTTGTGAACATGTATATGGCACTGTCACATTTTCTGAGAAGGACGCTAAATTCATATAGTTAAGAAATATAAAACAATTAGAATAATAATTTGGATATCTGAAAACGCATTAGGTGAAACATTGATCAGAATAATTTTTTTATACAAGTATTTCTATTTTCACATTATCCTCTTTACAGATCACCTTAGTAAGTGTTGGGCAACTCCCCCATTTATTTCACACATTATTCAAGGTGCTCCTAAATACATTAAATACTGCCAAGAAATTCTAAATTTCGATCATCTTATAGTACGTTGTCTGCAAACGTCGAATATTGTGGAGATGAGTGTTCCGAATCAGATGTGTTCAATATGTGACTATGATAAAATTATAAGTAACAATCTACTGTGTTTTAAGCGACCCTAGGTGTAGTAACGCTATATACATGCATAGCGGAACTATCGAAAATAGTCGTCATATATAGCATTCTAATGAATCTATTCATTGGTCCATAATTGCGAAAACAGCAAACGCATTTCGGACAGGTCAGAAATGTAATAACATCAATAAATGTAGTCGTGAATAACATTCCTCATCTAGCAAGCATTTTTGTATTGTCAATGGTAGAATGATGCATTGCACTCTGAGATTCATTAAGAAGGAAAGTAAATCATAAAACCATAATATAAAAATTTCTTTCTGCATCGGCAAATAAGGTGATAATGAATAACATGCTCTCTGAAATCTATCACGAAATTGGGTACCCGCAAATATAACACCTTACACTTGTAAAAAACCAATTTTGATATTGGACACAATTCTACGAATGTAAGCACCAAAGGAGAATTGTCAGAATGCGATGACAAGAGATTAATACAAAAAACACTGAAAAGCACAAACTTACGAATAAAGTGAAATTTCAAGAAAAGCGTTCTTGGTTTAATTACATTCGCAGATCTATGCACAGTTTTATGTAGATTTAAATCAATTTAGTAGGAAGTATTGACACCGTTAGTACCTTGAAACAACCCAGTTTAAAATCAATAATATTTCATGCGTCCGTTAGAACTCATGTTTCGATGTACATAGCGTCTTAATTTTCAAAGTAGGTTTTGGGAATATGATGCGGCAGTGTGGTTTCCAACTATTTCATCTGAAATTCTCTTTGTTATGTGGTCAATGGAGTAAATAATCCGACTTACATTTATCAATCATCCTAATAATCACTTTACGTTTCGTCACTAATAGATAATATAATAGGACAAACGAGTGAACGTAACAATATTTCAAATTCAGCCTGCATGAACTTAGTGCGCGAAACCGATTTTAGTTTGTCGATATTCAATTTTAAGTTTGCTGGTCGATGCAACGATGCTTAACCTATGATGTAACGAGATTGTGGTAGCGCTTGAAAATACTTGTTGAGGGTTATTTGTATAAGTCAATATATTTTGGAAACATATATATGGCGCTAGCACATTTTCTGATAATATTGTTAAATTCATATTGTTATGAAATTGAAAACAATTAGAATAATGATTTAGATATCTGAAAGTACATGAGGTGAAACATTGTTGAGAATAAGTTATTTATACAAGTATTTCGAATTTCACTATATCCTTATTACAGTTACCTTGCGTAAGTTTTGTTCAAATGCCCCATTTATATTACATATGATTACGATTGTTACTCAATACCCTGTTTTATTGCGAAGGAAATCTAAATTTCCATCATCTTTTATTAAGTTGTCAACAATCGTCTATTATTGTGCAGATGACAATTTTTTGTAGGATGCGATGTGAGGATTGGCCATCTGACTAGTATTACGATCGCCAAATTAAAATTCACGCAACGACAGCTATAATTCGATAACCGAGATGGTTTACGCGATACAGTATTAACCCTTCTCAATATTAATAACCCGGTCTAGAGAAATGCCTTAGAATGCGAATCACTTGTTTTTTGTCGTTACATGAACGGTAAAGTGTGGAATGCAAGCAAACTTCGCACGTGTGACTCACAGGGTAGAACAGAAATCAATATGTCTGACCTTGCAGTCGGAAGTTAGCCAACAAAAAGTGTACCCTTGAAGAACAGATGTAAGTGGTCGAACGAAGGCTTGCGATTGCGTTACATAGTTTCCCCCCAGGCACGACGAAGGAAGCGTCGATATGCATGGAGGTAACAAGATAAAAGACGTGTTATGGACAAGATGAACACGACAGCTAATCAAGAGAAGAAAGAGGAAGGTTATTCGCAATTGCGGCTTAGTTAGCTATTTGGTTCCGTCATCCGCCTATTTCGGACTCAGAACTTGGCCGGAAGTAAAAAATGATCTAACATTGCAAAAAAGCATGGCCAGTTGAGGTGTTGAACGACATTGCTACTTCTGTCATTCTTCAAGGCTTATGGGGTTGGCCTACATCTGAAATAAAAAGTAATCAGAAACGTACTCTGTCCCAAAAAATAAACGTAAAACAATAGTGCAACCGAAATAGAACAGCAAAATAAAAATTTAACACTTTTTTGTTTCTTGGTTCTTTTTGGACCGGGTCGGATAGTGGATCATCGAGTTGGCATCGTGTTTGAAACGTGCACAAGCTAACATGTGACAAGCTAATCGTGGAGGGCTACTACCGTGGCTGCATGTTTTAGCGGTATCGTCTCCAGCTTGTCGACATGTCGGTCGAAGGTTCGAGTCCGAGTTCGCGTTTATGATTGGGAAAAACGATAAGCAAATTGAGTATTTCGCACAGAAATACCAACAGGTGAGGAAAGTGGAGTACCGTTTACTCCACGGGGCATATATCTTGCGAGTCGTAGCGCAAGTGTGGGTGTTGTCGAGCTACCCATAAGTAATCGGATTAGCGGGGGAAATATCGATATGAATCGTCAGACGAACAGAATGAAAAAGAAAAACAGATGCGTCATTATTTAAATGTAGCCAATGCTTACGTGCGCTACAAAACGAACCGGTTTCTTAATTACCCTTCCAGATCGTGTCGTTGTGACTGGTTTATCTGTGGAAGGGGTGGGCGTCGCAGGCGAAATAAGCGGTTGAGGCGTATTCACTTGAATTGTTTCGCGGTCTAAAAGCGCTTGCTTTAAAAGGTATAAACTTATAGTTTCATCCTTACCATTCATTAGAATAACGAGATACTGAGGTTTACGCTACAGGACCTTGTATGACCCGACATACGGCTGTTGGAGCGATTTCTTAAACGAAAAGACGCGCACAAAAGCGTGTGTGAACGTATCTAAACGCTTATCTGCACACGTTGGCCTGACCGGACGTCGCGATTCGGCAGGCGGTATGCGTCGCATGAATTCGCTTAGTCTATGCGCGAAGTAATTATAGTCGAATTGCTGTGGTTCGCTCGAGGTTAATAAATCTCCAGGCAGACGAGTAGTCATGCTTAACTGTATCTCCGCTGGAGTGAGACCTAAGTCCTCCTTTACCGTGGCTCGGATACCTAATAAAATTAAAGGCAGCGCTTCGTGCCAGGACGCGTTGACCCGTGTCCTAATGTCAGCTTTGAGTTGCCTATGGAAACGTTCTACCAAACCAATCGCTTGCGGGTGATATGCGGTGGTCCGTATGTTTTAACAACCACCAGCTTGAAGCAGGTCACTGAACTTACCCATAAATTGTGAACCACGATCCTTAGTGACCTTAGACGGAAAACCGAATAACGCAATCCATCGTTCTATGAAAGCGCTGGCCATGGTTACGGAGCTACAGTTAGCGATAGGGATAGCGTCGCGAGAAAACGAGAAAAACGATCAATGCATGTTAGTAGGTAGGTGAAACCTCCCGACGGAGGAAGTGGACCTACAAGATCAACGTGCACGTGCTGGAAACGTGCGTCTGGCGGTTCGAACATACATATTGATGTCTTAGTACACTTGGTTACCTTGCTTCTTTGGCAACCTATACACTGCTGTGTCCAACGCGCGATGACATCGCGTTTGACGTTCGACCAGATGAAACGACTAGTGACGAGTCTAACTGACGCTCGTGCGCCAGGGTTTCGAAAGACCATGTAAAGCGTCGAAAACCTTGCGACGAAAACTAGCCGGGACTAACGGTCGAGGTTAAGGCAATGTAACCTCGGTTAAAATAGTAGTCCACGAATTAGGAATCGCTTTCGGTTCCATTTTTCTATTGACGTATTGTTAAATGCATCTCGTGTGTCGGGGTCTCTGGTTTGTTCTTCAGCCATCGCGTGCAGGTCGATGGCGGCTGTGAGTGATACTCTGTGTATGCGTGACAGTGCATCTGCGACAGAGTTAACGATATATAAAACATGCCGTATATCGCTGGTATACTGTAAGATATAGTCCAGCTGTCGAAGTTTCCTAGGCGAATATCGGTCGCTGGGTCGATGAAAACGATAATTAAAGGCTTATGGTCGGTAAATACCGTAAATTCGTAACCTTCTGGCATGTGACGAATATGTCTGATTGCTAGGTAAACGGTTGGTAATTCTCTGCCGAAAGTCAAGTACTGACTTTCTGTCGGTTGTAGGCGCTTCGAAAAGAAAGCCAAGGGTTGCCAGGTGCCGTCAAATTATTGTTGGAGCACCGTGACTACGGCGATATCTGACGCATCCATGGCTATCGAAAGCTTTGTGCCAAACTTGTAATGTGCGACCGAGGCAACCTTGGCGAATGCTTCCTTCAGCGTTTTGAATGCCACTCGTGCGACGTCGTTGAACTATAGACGTTTCCTCTTGCCACGCAGCAGATCGGTTAGAAGCTACATGTGGCTTGCACAGTTTGGGATAAAATGGCGATAATAACTAACTAAGCCGTCGAAACGTCGAATTTGTTTGGGCGACGTTGGTTACGGGTAGTCTAAAATGGCCTGAACATTTTCTGGGAGCGGAATGATACCATCGGTGTAATCCGATGTCCCAGAAATTCAACTTGGCTCAAACCAAATAAGACTTCCTCGCATTAACTGTAACGCCCTCTTTAGATAAAATGGCGGAAGGTTCTCGGAGGTGCGTCGCATGCTCCTCCGGTGTACGACTAGCGACAAGAATATCATCTATGTAGACGATAGCGAAATCTAAGCCTCGGCAGAATTCATCCATGAAACGTTGGAAAGTCTGAGCTGCGTTATTATAACCAAAATGCATGCGTACAAAATCGTATATTCCGAAAGGCGTTATGACTGCCGTCTTCGGTACGTCCGTTGGGGTAAATGGTATTTGATTATACGCACGTACTAGATCGATGTTACTAAAAACACGCTTACCTTCGAGCAGCGAAGTTAAATAGTGTACGTGGGTATCGGCGGTTAAGTTATGCGACCTGGGGCGGCGTTTATCTGCCGAAGACGCAGGAACTAAACTAACCTGTGCGCCTGTTTCGACGAGACCTAAAATACGCGACCAACTGATGCGCAGTCAGCAGGTCAGGTCGCTTGTTTCCGCTGACCAACTAGTTTACCTGTAACTTTCTAAAGGAACATAGCGATCGACACTTACGGGACTGAGTACCAAACGTGCGATGGTACCAGCATATCGTAGGAGACGGTGATCGTCGCTGACGCAAACTACTGCGGCGAAATGATCGTCAATGCTGGGCGGAAAATGAACGATCTCGACGAGAGTATCGACTCGGAGATCGTCGACTGTCTTGTCGAATTGATAAATCGGACAGTCTGTGTTCTAGATTTTCGAATCTACGATAGATGGCATCTAAGTATGCGCTCGTGGATGCTTCAGTTGGCTGATTGGCTCACAGCTGTGCGGTTACGCGATGTGCCGTGAGGCCCCGCGATCGATGTCGGCGCTGGCACGTAACGATGATGTCGACGATGGACGACAAAGCCTCGTCGAAAGGCAACGTGGAAGGTGTTTCACCCACAGAGTGGGCAGGTGGGAATTATTGGAGGCGGATAGTTTCGTTAGGTCCTCCATGTGTCGCGGGAAGTAAGTTGGTTTTGGTCGCACATCTCTAACACCTGGAAGAGCTGTCTCATACTCAGGTTTTCAGGTTCTGTGAAACGCTGTTCCAGTGCATTTTTAAGAGCACTGTTTGGGTCGCCTTGTGGCGGATTCAACATGACGTTTCTAACTGTGCTTGCTACAACAGGCGGAAGCTGATAAAGCCTTGTTTCGAAACGCATTCTGCTATCTATTACGCCTGAAGATTCTAAAATCTATCAGACGTAGCAAGCCAGATCTTAATGTCTTGAAGATTAAAGTCTATAATGTTAAAATATGACGCATCGACGCGCTTAACTGCTGAAATTTCGGTTACCTTAAACATCAGGCCCGTGATGCAAAAGTAACTAAAAATAAATGTCACTAATACTTTACTACTAATGAGTATTAAAATAGGTTACCCAAAAATTGTTAGCTACCACATAGATAAAAGAAGTAAAAGTTATCAACAAACGTTAAACCAATGCAAATGAAATTGAATTAAAGCAGATATAATGTATAACCAGATTATGATAATAAAACGTCAATGTGTATATAAGGACAATATGGCATCTTACAATGGAAATTGTATATTAGTATATCTAATATCACCAAACTATTCTATAAATCGTGTATATGAAATTAGAAATAACCCTAATCATCACCTAACCCTGGATAAAAATTGATAAGTAAAAATCAACATAATGTATGCCGCCACAGTGAATGGCGTAAACGTGCTACATAAAAATGAATACATTCACCTGAAGATAGGCACCGCGCCAAATCCAAAATAGGGGATAAGCAAAGGGTTGTGTGGGGGCTTGTTCTTCAAGTGATAAGATAAAAGAAAACGTTTGAACAAGATATTTCACAAAGAAAGTTCATGGATAAATTTAGAATGATTTCCAAAAACATTTTGAATATACGTAGCTATGGAATTTGGCGAACTTTCGACCACGGGCGTGATGTTTAAGGTAGCCGAAATTTCTTCCGCCATTTTGAATATATAATTAATAAAATAACAATGAATTAATACTAAGTAATTCTGGTAGGTAGATAACGCAAAATAAGATAATCGACATCAAATATAAGTCAAATTTAAGTCAATCGTCAAAATAAATACCTGCGTGCAAAATATGAAAATGATACGCTCACCGAATAAAAATATGGCGCAGGTGTTCGTTGATCACAGATATTGTTCTTAGAAACGTCGGATTCACCAATGTTTCTTGGGGCGATGTCGATAATTGATATCTGACTAGTATTACGATCGTCAAATTATAATCCACGCAACGACAGCTATAATTCCATAACCGAGAATGTTTACGCGATACAGTATAAAGGCTTCTCTATATTAATTACCCCGGTCTAAAGAAAAGGCGTTAGAATGCGAATCCTCTGTTTATTGTCGTAACGTGAACGGTAAATTGTGGAAAGCAAGCAAGCTTACGCACTTTTGACTCACAGTGTAGAACAGAAATCAATATGTCTGACCTTGCAGTCGGAAGTTAGCCAACAAATTGTGCGTCCTTAAAGAACAAGTGTATGCGGTCGAACGAAGGCTTGTGTTTGCGCTACAATTTCTAGATCTGATGAGTACAATGCGTGGCTATGACAAAAAGCTACTGTGTTGTAAGCGACCGTAGGTGCAATAATGCTATATACATGCATATTGGAACTAACGAAAACTGTCGTGATAGATAGCATTCTGATGAATCTATTAATACCCTCAATTTTAAGGCCCGTAATTACGAAGAGGCACAAGAATCCCCAATCATAATATGATTTTTTGCATTCATTTACTGTCGTGTAAAGTAAAATCTAGTCTAAAGAAACAAACGTTTGTAAGGAAAAGCAAAGATTTTACCGTTTCTTTCCCAAATCACCGCATACGGAAATCCACCCGACCATTTGAAACAGAGCATATTATTAAATACATTTCTCAAGTGAATATAAAATACATCTTCATGTATATGGTCGACAATTAAAAGGTCTTCATATGCTGTAATCTGTATAATCTGAGTGATTCGTTTGCTCTCTAGATTCCATTACTATCTGGATGCAAATTAAAGCACGTATTGCCAAACGTTGAAAGTAAACTAATCAGACACCAGTGCTAAAGCGCACATAAACTTGAGCATGGCTTGACATTCCAACGGAGTGGCTCAAAATCACACATATTTCATTTTGCTCAGAGACCGGGCATCGGTCGAAGCTAAGCAAGGGGATTGTAAACAAATACAAAAAAGTAGAGTGAGAAAACTGAAAGGCTTCGAGCCAATAAATGCACCGCTCTGATTAATGAAAAATTGAACGTAGATAGAAATCAGTACCGGTTGACATATTAAGAGTGGAAAATTATGAACTGAGTGAATGTGATGATGAAGAAGAGACGATAGACCGAATAAGTGAATCTCAATCCACTTTCCTCACAATTGAGTGCACATAAATGTTCCTTTTTAAGGTTGCACCTTAATAAAACAATTACGAACAAAGGGTAGGGTATGAT
>JALGAQ010000009.1:3081300-3107128 GCA_028829895.1 Sinotaia quadrata | reverse complement strand
AAGGAATGCATTGCAATACATTTGGCATCAGTTTGATTGCAGGAATTGCCGAAAGAAAGATAGAGTTTATCTTCCAGTCGCCTGAGGGACTCCACTCCTGATTTTCTGTCTGGATTTACTTCCATAGCCTTTACTTCTCCCGAAGCAATCTGCAAGGCAGCAGAGCTGAAACCCATCAGCATGGGAGCATTTTATTTCGGACTTGCTCTTGTCTTAGATAGACTTGCCTGAAGAGGCTAACGGACTCTATCTGTCCGGATAGTGTGTATGCAAGAAGGAACTGAGACAAATGCGAGGACACAACAGCCAGCATCGACAATGAGCTTCCGCAGCCGTTTGTCCTATATCAGCAGGACAATAAGAGACTCGAGGTATTGTTACTGTGCTTAATGGGCATAAAGTTTGGAATTTTGGTCCAAAAATAAACAGATATTGAATCGACGAATGCACACAGCCTGGAAATTTGTTTTATCGGTGCAAATCTTCGTCTATCTATGTTGAACCTGAGCGGTTGTGTTTTAATCAGAAGGTCATAGATAGAAGATGCTGATAGCTACAGACACGCGCAAGTCCTGGAAAGATAGACAAGATGATGTTCTATGCAACGAGCGCACATCCAGCAAGCAGTTTTGAACCGCAATCAAAATAATCAGCCTTTCAAACAAGACTAAAATGGCATTTTAAGTTATTTTTCAACATGATTCTTAATAAAATCAATGGTTACTCGTTATCAAAACTAGGAAATAATTATTCTTACTTTGAGATTAAGAAAAAGCGCTATTCTCTAAACAATAATTTACAGAGGTATTAAACAAATGAAACGTTCTTAATCAAGTTGTAATTGAAGCAAAATCAGAAACAACAATGACCTAATAAAATCAATAGTTATTTGGTAAAAAGACTAGGAAATAATTATTCTTAATTTGAGATTAAGAAAAAGCGCTATTCTCTAAACAATAATTTACTGAGGTATTAAACAAATGAAACGTTCTTAATCAAGTTGTAATTGAAGCTAGAGCAGTAACAGCAGTGATCTACCCAACTTCTCGCCCACATATTCCGAAAGTGAAGTACATCACATAAATTATGTCACCAATAACAATCACGATGTCCAGCCTGCAGGTTAATCGCTGCTAACGAGCAATCTATTGAGCTAGCCGCATAAAGTCTGATCGATTTTGAATTCTCCTGGCAAAGTAATCTAGAACCCAGCTAAGTCTTGCGAGTCATGCAACTATCGAGGTGCATGATATGGATATGATGCATGATATATGGAACACATATTATACTCCCACATGTCCCCAATGTACTCTGCAGATGAAATCTGGTACAACTATACGCCCACCTCTTGACCTTTGATATTTCGTGCTTAGGATGTTCACCCTCAATTATGTTCCTTTGCATAAAGTCTTCCAAATCTTTAATTGTCTTCACTGACAGATCATTCAGGCTGCCTACACTCGCAGAGACCACTTCACTCGTATCTTTATGCATCATCAAATCCTTTATTCGGGCTTCCATAGCTTCACAGGTTGATTGCACCCGTCCTGGTAAGATTCACCTGACGGATTTAAAAACCAAATGATTTTGAGGACTGAACTTCGACTGAAAGGGATTATCGATTGCGAGAATGCTTGTAAACTGAAACCGCCACTGAAGCGGTAACGAAGTGGGAAGAAAGAATGCCGGCGATAATCAAATTCCAGATTATAGAGGAAATAGTTCGATGTGTCGGGAAGGGATCGTAACATGCCTTCTCACAAGATGAGCTAGCCTACCCTGGTGTGTTCAGCTGTGCACTACCATGTCAATTTAAGGACACTGTATCAAGGATGAGCAAATATTCGATACCAGGTAACCTCTGCGATCGGTCTACTTCATTTGCAATATTCCACACAGCGAGAGATCGATGGAGCCTCAAATTTTTCGAAGCTCTGGTGATCAGAATGTTTAATCCGTCTCTTAATGTCCAGAGGTACTTGGTTTATCATCTCAAGTTGCTCTGAACATAGTTATGATTGTTCATACCCATTTTCCTTTATTTTATTCTCTTACATTCATTCATTTCGGTTGACAATCAATAGTTGGACTCGAATCCTGATGAGACCAGCCGAAATAGAGCTCTATCGATTCAATGGTGGCTAAAATGGGTGTGTTATCGGATTTGCAAGGATTCTGTTTGTTAGAACACACTACTCTCAAATTCTTATTATGACGAATATGTTTCGGCGCGGTTTCTATGTAGTCAACGAGGATGTTCAGATGAGCCTCACAGATACTGCCTCCCCACTGAAAGAAAGATGGGTATTCATATAACACTCACAAATAAGCAGATGTTCGAGTGTCTAATAGCTGACTCGCCAACAGGTGCTGAGTAACCCAGTGGACTAAGCACTTGGATCGTATCCAAGAAGTTCCAGGTACGAATCTGTGATCGGACAGTAGTAATCTACGCTTAAGGGACCTAATACGATCAAAGCTATGGTCGGTAGATACATTTCCAGTTATCAGTGGATCAAAATGCCGAAAAAATAATTTTTCTTGTAGGAGAATGAAACAAAAAATGAAAATGACACCAAACCAGCTTGGTTCGTATTTGAGCATTGATTGTGCATCATATATATTGAAGCAGGAAATTGTTCCAAGTTATTGGGATTTCTGAAGCACATTTGACGAAACTGCCCTAACTGTTTAGTTTACACACCATATTCACTAGCTTCTACTGACAAAATTACTACTATGCCCTGTGCTGTGAATTCTGTGAATATTTGGTTGGCTTTCGATGTCCGTTGCAAATATCATTCCCATATTGAGAAACTTTGGGCAATTGAAAGTGCATAGACTATTCTACTTTTTCTGGCTTCTATCTTGTTTACGATGATCACTTCAGATCGGCTTACCTAATCCAAATATTCAACTGTTAATCTATTGGATGATTTTTGTGCATCATTTCAAGACAGTAGAGGGAATCAATTTTGAAATAACAAAAGGAAATTGATGGTGAGCATTTAATATTCTGGACAAAAACAAACCATGATAAATGTGTCGTGATTATTTACAAGTTTGTTTATTCCTTTCTGTAAGCAGGATCGATTATTCAGATTTTTGACCAAGGCTTGCTTGACTGACTGTTGTAATCATATGATGACGTCATTTTCAAAATATTGGTTCAATGAGGCACAAGAAGTCAGTACTTCAATTGACTCAAAGATCCTATTGGAAAATACGGCTAACATAAAGCAGGAAAAGATTTTTCATGTAAATTTTGAAAGTATTTGACTACGTTTAAACCAGCACGTCTTGTGCGATTCATTTTTAATCTATCCGATCCTATTGACATCCATTCGATCATTATATACGAACATGTTAGTTAATTTCTAATATCATACATTGAAAGATTGCGTAAAATAAATGTGACGATTCACTTATCTAGAAAAAATGCTTTATTACACGCCTCTTTTTGACAGTGTTTCTCAGGTTATTTCGCTTTTAGTCTGATTTGTAGTAGTAATCGAAAGCATCTAAAACAAATTCAAGCACAAATTTAAACAAATGCAGAGGCGATTGCTTGAAGTTAAATATCATAAAATCCTTAAATATTATCGAATAATTTTTACTTAATAAGTTTTTGCTTACAAAAAGAAGTACCATTCTTGATTTGCTGCTATCCAAATGACATATGCTTGAGCGTAATGTGATTCTTCATATGTTCACGCTTTTCTTCATAGTTTCGCTAATATCAACCAGATGAGCTCAAAATTGTTTAACCCAAGTCTCTAACTCAAATTGTACAGAACTAATGGCGTCAAGCTTCTTATTGTAAAATTCATTTTCATCAGTAGATAGCAGTAGTTTTTCTCACTATTCACTCACTCTGGACTGTCTAAAAGATGTTTGACTCCAGCAAAGTAGTTGAGCTGTCGGAGAAGCGCAATTACTATGGCTGGTCAGCTAACTGTCTTCAGTAATTTGGGAAATCATGTGGGCCTCTAATGACATCCTGAACACATGCTCATAGCTGGAATTTACAATCGACGAGGTTGAGGAATTCTAGATGGGCACAGTTCTGCACGATAAACAGTGCATATGAGAGTGGGTGCATCTGAAGCCTTGGCTAGTATCTTATGGCCTTAGCCTCTTTTTTATCGGAACATGCGATCCGTGCCATGGGTTACGGTACCTTGAAGAGCCTGCAACTTTTGGAGAACAAGGAGTCTGAACAAGATATCCAGGTTCACTCTTATTCTCAACCGCGCTAGCGTGAGTGGGTTTAGCCTTTTGTATTACTCTTCCTCTTAACTAAATTAAAATGGAATTATAAATTGAACAATAAATGAATAAAAGCGAAGAAATATATATATATGAATTGAGACCAAAATTCAATTGAATAAATTGTCTGTTTACAAACATCATAGTCACTCGAAGTGTTGAAAAGCCAACAACAGCAATGTTAAGGTTACACTCTCGTTCCTAATCTCTGAACACATTCTGAGCGAGCGAATTTGTTTTTCGTACAAGCGTCAAAAGCAAGCGCTTCCCTAAAGCATAACTAAACTTTGAATAGAGTAACGTGTACATTGTAGATGTCTAGGACATGGAATGTCTGACTTTTCTGATATATACATTAATCCGGCTGCCCTAGCTATCTTTGAGTGAGCTTGACTCTTGGTCATTTGACGGTATCCTGTGGAATACCGTAGAATGTAATACTTTATTCCGATGAAACATTTCCGATACCAACGCGCACTGCACGGGTTGATTGAACATACTAACTTCTTAAGCACAGAAGAAGGATGTATTCGATTCCACTCCTTTGTACTTGTATATATACATCTAGACGGAGGTAGTGGCCTTGTTTATTTCCATTTCGTCTGCCTAGGTTATCCAGCAGGTCGGTTATTCCACGTTTATCTTGCATAAGATTGGATTAGTTCGGGATGCCTTTTGATATTTAAGATCAAAATGTGTACATACAACCACTTGATACGACGAATCTCGGCTCTTATATGTTAAGAGAGGTCTCGTAGTTTGTATAACGGAGGGTTTATCCTGACCGATTACATCGCTTTTTAGATAGAATGTTACTATTTTCAATCACAATGTAAATTCTACTGTCTTATTTTGTTAAGGTGAGCTGTTAAGTCAACCGGGAAAAGGTTTGAAGAAACTATAGATCTATCTATGAAGTTACAAAAATAATCCGTCTCAACGATTTCGGAGATGTCTTACGTGACCGAAATTATTTTTTCTTAATACAACTGGAATGCTACGAGCGTTTATAGAAGGATGTATTCTATGCTTTTTGCTAAACATTCTCCATGATGTATATTACAGTAGGGCCTTTCCTCGAGGAATAGGTAAACAGTTAATCATGCTTCAACTGCCCTGACATTCAATTGACTGCGTATCTCATCCTGATATGCTCGATCGTAGATAAGACTGGCATGCAGGGCATTACTCCTCATGGTATCTCCATTAGCAATTGTAATAATAATAATTATTATTATTCGATTAAATCTGTCATATCTGATTAATGTTTGTGTTTTAATTTTATTTCTCCATGCGTGGCTCCTGTTTCAACTTATTTAAAGTTTCTTATACGATGATTTACGACAAGGTATTTTGACGAGTTATATTATCGACTCATAACAAATTTTGCAATTTCATCAACGTAAGCAACAATTCATATGTACCCGTGGTGCTCTGGAAATTTACTCTAACACATGCGTTCTTCTCACGATTTGTAATAAGCTGTTTCAAGTCTAATTCTTCTTCTCTGCTTCTGATAAAAAAGAACAAATTTTCAATTTGTGTGGATTACCTGATTGAGCCAATCCTTTAAGCCCTCGAGCGGGAATTGACCATCACAAACCTGTTGAAATCCGCCGGGATTATGTAGCTGTATTGTGTATCCTCATCATTTGATGTTTGTTGTCAATAACAATAAAAGCAAAGAAACGGTTCTATTTATTTACAATGAAAGTGAAAACATATCATGTGTATCATATTCGCTAATGATTCGCTCTTTCCTATCACGAAGTATGGACATTCCACGGTCTAGCTTTGGATATGAGCGCTCGCATATTCAATTCCCAACAAAAACACTGAAGCCAAAGTAGAACCAAACAAATATTTGGTTAGTTGGCAAAGATTAATCTGGGTGGAACATCCTCGTATTTGTATGATTTGGTATCAGTCGGTCTCCTACGACCATGGATTATCGTTGACCTGATTATTTTTGTTTTGTTTATTTCCCTGCCTAGTCATACGAGTCCTCCTGGTTTGATGGTAAACTCCAAAGGAGGATAGAGCTTGTACCAGGCTTGAACTGTGACATCCCAATTACCCATAGGCTACCAATGCAAGAAAAGCATTAATTCCCATTTCATTACGTGCTTGCAATTTTACTACATCTTCCAATCAACATACTTTTAATCAATCTTTCACATCACTGTTTCACGCGCGCTTACACTTTTTCACTTGGATGCTGCTAAACCGAACAAACATTGAGCCAAGCTGTTCGAAATAGATTTCAATTGGTTCATCGAGTCTTTTGCTTTTTTCAATCCTTCATTTTATTTATAAACTTACACTCTTTCACTCGTCTATAAACGTTATTGATGTGACTATCGTTGTGACTTTTCGCTGAAACAAACGTGTGAAATGCAAAGGAAAGAATTATATATAGTTAAGCACATATCGGTCATGCTCCAATCTGACCTTGTAGCCTCATCACTGTTGTATGTAAACACCCTGATGTTGAATAATACACGTGTAAACATCACCGATTTCCACGTGGCTTATGGAAGCAAAATTTAATCTTTACACAACGTAATTAGTTTTTTAATCACTGTGTGAACTAAGGACTGCATTGGTTAAATATTGATAAGCTTTATATTTGCAAGAATTTTGGTTGGAGAAACTAATTTGATGGGCTATTCCTTTATAACATAATTTCATCTTGTATTTGTATTTAACAGCTGAGTGTGATTTCCAGTTTTGCACAAGCTTTTGGGCGAGGTTCAAGATGAACTAACCCCCCGATCCCATCTTTGTTAGTAGACACATTATATTTATATTGAGAAATAAATGATTACTTCAAATGTCGTTTCGAACATAGTCTTAAGTTCTTATGAACACCTTGTAAGCCAAGAAATAACTGCTCAGCATATGCACTAACTAAAACCTTGAAAAGCCTAGACGGAGGTTTTTGTATTTTATATCCAATGGAAACCCCCTAATTACAATACTTCAAAATAGTTTTTTGAATTCTCGCATGTAATCGGTGTAGACTACGCCTTCTCCTTCCTTAAAAATTAGATCTTGCTTTGAAAACGTTTCGTTGAACAAATATTGTATCGCATGTATCAAGCCAACCTAATAAGCCATGTGCAATTTTTGTGTCTTGCATGCGAGGTTCACAGAACATAAAATCGGATAAAGATGTAGTCCCTGCAAAATTCATTTATTTGTGTGCGCAGAAACTGTGAACTTAAAGTTCATGTTCGGGATTATCTCATATCAACGGAAGTGTATTAAACTGAAATCCGATTCTCTCGATGAACAAGTTACATAATCACTCTGACCTTGATGATCGGAAGAGCTTTCGCAAAAGCCGGATAATCATAAATGGACTGAAGCTGATCAGTTCTTGATTGACGGATCGCTTTTAACTTGCTGTATGGTGCTATACGTTTATAAGAAGCAGTCACAACAGAATTTAATCATGCTTATCTGTCTACAATGTAACTGATAGGACGGAACAGCTCACGTGGTGGTATGTGTGAGTCTATTGAACATATACATCATATTGTTGAACATCCTGATCTTCGAGATATAAAACATTTTCGCATTCTCACTAATAAAATACCTTTAAGATTGTCCACTAGTTTGTTATTTAAATGTAAGATAACGCAAAATGTGGTCGAAATTTTTAAAAGAACCTTTAAAAAAACTTCAAAAAACTTCGAATTCATAAAGTTCTTTTGTTTATACACATAACTTCTGTGCTCTCTCACCGTTACACCTACTAATATTGAGTTTAGTTATCTATATCGGTCCCAAGATTACGATTCAAGAAGCGTAACTATGGGTCTCAACTTGCTAAAACAAAAATTCTTGATACTGTGAATAATGGTATTGATTGGAACAGTTTAAAGTAAATGGGTTGCTCGATTAGAAGTTGAATATGGTGTATTTTCCCAACAAAAGTGGGATAAGATCAAATTTTGAAACGAAAAAGCCATGGAAGATCAACAAAAGGCTTTTTACTATGTATGTACAACAAAATGCGCATCATAGAAGAGTTCATCTACTCAAATAATTCTGTCTCTCATTCCTTGCTTTTATTCTTTAATGCGCTATTCTGTATTCCATTATTGTGGTTCCATTTTGACAAATAGTGATACATAACGCGAGTAGTCGACTTTCAAAATTAAGTAACTCGTGCGAGTTATAATATTGATAATGAGAGCAATCTTAATGTTAATAATAATGCTCACAAACACCTACAGAATCGCAAACGATGGGATATTCCTCCACATCAGGAGTGATGGTAGATTATTCAACACGTCAAGACTTCAAGCAAAAAACAAAGTTAGTAAAGCGTTTATGAGGAAATTACTGGCATAAGCGTTTGTCACATGTTTTGAGTTATGTCATATTGTGTTTCCAGTATTGCTGTTGGGAAGTTCATTTACGCATGTATACTACCCATCTTTTTACATTGTTGTATTTTTGGCAAAATATTTTGTAGTCGTACACCGTTCAGTGTAGCTTCTTTCTGGTCGAGCATCTATTTTGTGTCTATTTTGTCCAGCAAAAGCTATTTCAAATGATTCTTTATATCCCTAAATTTTATCTTTTTATTATGTACTAAGAAGCAAGCTGTTGCCCTTTATGCTTGTACATCTGGTTTAATTTTCACCCTCTGAAATACGGAAGTCCTTCGGTACCTCCATACTTTGGAGAACTGCGAGTTTGAACAGGAAAATGAAGTGGCCCATGTTCTGCTTTGCTACAAGGTAAAAAGATTTAGTCGCTGGGATCGCTCTTTGTATGGTCTATTTCGGTATTGCAGGAGCATTAGAGTATTCGTTCCTTAAATATACTACACACGAGCGACTTCCCATTTCATAACATGGTAAGAAGCTGAATCTCCGTACTCCACTCGGCTACGGAAGTAGCTCGAGTAGAGCTCGATAATAATAAGTGGAGACCATCATTTAAAGACTCGTCTCAGCTTCAACAACGTTCCTTACCCGGCTGACCTCGATTTGTTAGTCAGATAATGAGTTTTCAGGTTATTACGCACAATAACACCAAGATGACACCACATAGACGGGAACAACGGGTAATGTGTACAGTACAATTTATTTACTCCTCCTAAAACCATTTGATTGGATTTATCTGGGCTAACGGAATGCTTGTTATCATAAGCCAATTGAAGATCAGCTTGCAATGTTACCATGTTATCTTGGGTATTCATTTTCCTGCATATCTGCAGATCGGCAATGAATTGTATTAAAACTGATTGGAATGTATCTAGAAGGTTCCGAACGATGATCGTAAACAGTCTCGGTCTTGATACAGCAACTTGTGGGACTCCCAAAGATAGAGGATCACTCACTCTATCACGCTAGGTGCGTCGTGTTAGACAGGATTTTACTTACCGCAATAGCTTATTCTGGATACGTAGGGGGAAGAGTACCGCCAGTAGAATTTCACGATGAACATCCTCGAAACCTTAGTTGAAATCGATCCAAACAGTGTGGACAGGTGATTCCCTATCTCAGTATTAAAAACAGTACTATTTGGACGTCACTAGGTTGATTCAACAGGACTTCTCACAGACAAAGCCGTATTGTTCGGGGAGAAACAGGTTTTCCGCTCAAGGTGAAGATCGATTGCTGCTCTGAAAATTTGTTCTATAACTTTGGCTTGAACAGTAGTCATACAAAACAATCTTAATTCTTTGTCGCCGATTTCTGCTTCCCGTTCTTGAAAACTGGTCGATCTGTCTTATTATTCTAGCCCAAGAGTAGTTCTTCAGTATAAAGCGAGCACGTACATATGCCTTTTGTCAAAGGTGGTTTCTCAGGGATTCTTTAATCCCTTCTCTTTAACACTACCCAACACAGGGATCACCAAACAAATTTCACCGAGTTCCGGATAACTGCCAAACCAGCAAGCGCAGACAGCAGAAGAACCCCTTTCGATACCTAAAAGTCAGAACAAAAACTGAGGAGCAAAATTGACATTTAATTTAAAAAAATATATCAATTTACTGAAAAGAGGTCATCAAAGAGGTTAACAAAAAGTCGGTTACATACTACCTCCAAGGAAAGAAGTATTTACATACAAGAATATCAGAAATTGCGCAGGAAAAAAGATACTTCAGATTTGTGCAACTGACGTTTGCCTTTCAGGATGTTCCCAATGTTTCGTTTGAAATTGCTGCATTCAATCATGGAAATTGCTCTCAAATGTTCATCAGTAGACGGGTTTCAAAATATTGACTTCAAAAAATGTTTGCTCGCAAGCATAAATTGTTCCAAACACTGATAACATACCAGAGACAACTTTTTAATTTCGAGATACCTTAAAACTCAAAAAGTAAAACCCAAAAGAAGTCGTTTGCTCGCAAAACAATCAGCCACAACTGCTACTTAAGCGGGCCACAAGAAAACAAAGTACCTTATTGGCTGAATAAACTGACGTTGCTGGCTGGATTCGGCCCGCTTGTCATAGTTTGGTGATTCCTATCCGATGAAGACAAAACAAGGTTACAAATTAGTGAGCACCTGATAAAACAAATTAAATATCCCTATTTTCTCTCTTTACATGTTTATGTTTTGCGAAACAATGCACTGTAGTGAAGTGTTTTATATTAATCAACGATTTCTTTTCAAACAAATATTCTATATAAAGTTTTGCTATCTATTTTACACCGTTTTTCATAGGTATTTACGGGTTATCAATACTATTTTTCTCTATTTGCCATGCGTGGACCCTCAGTGCAAAAAGCAGTGGGTTTCGAAGCAACCCACTGAGGGTTGCGACGTCACGAATGGGTAGTTTCGACAAAATGAACCCAAAAGTCCCACATTCTATTCTTTCTGGGAACTTCCAATCTTCTTCAAGATTTTGAAGAATCGATTTCGACTGAACAAGCCAATTAACTGTGTAATGTGAACTAATGGTCGGTTTTGCATGCGACATATTTTGCACTTACCTCAGGGAAATTGTCATGTATAATATCAAATAGACATTTATATTCCAGATCTGAATCCGCATTTAGTCGCCGGATAGATTTGTTTAACCAGAATCTGCATTCTGTTGAGAGCCACGCGAGAGAAGACCTTGTCAGCGACATTGATAAACTAGATACCGCAGTATTCTAGTTGTGACTTCAATCTTCCTTTTAAATCACGCAGTTTCTGCTGAGCATTTCCTTCTCACAGCATTAAAATAATATTTGGTGCAGCTCCGATATTAGGGAACCCTCCAATCCAGCATACAAAATTTATACTGCGGTGCCAGCTTTAGCAGGAGCTTAACAAATTTCAATTGTTTCAGGGCTACTTCCAGTCGCAGTTTTCAGACCACGGCTACTTCTCTGAAAATGGTCCTTTATGTGTGAACATTCCAGCTTACAGAGGATGACTTCTGTCCCTATTTGTTTTGTTTTCGTTAATAGGTGAGTTATCTTAGCGTGGGTGTTTGTCCCAAGCCACAACACCCCGTTAAAGCAGACGGACTTGATGGGTCAGCATCCTTTTAGATGAGGGCTACCCGGCTTGAGGCGGACGATAACTGATCTGTAGGGTACGATCAACCCTCACATCGTTAGCAGCAGCCATGGCGTCCAAAATTTCTTAAGCCAATCAGCTTCGACTTATTACCCGTACCTGCTTACAATCCTTTGTATCAAAAAACATAATTTTTTTATGATTTTGGATAAGTGATCTATGGAGAGTGACCGCATGGCAACGAATAAGGATAACCTTGGATAGCTAAAACGCAGGATCTCCTTTTTGTCTTGCTAACACAATCCAAAAGATAGCATGGCAAGATGTTTGGTAGCAGTTTGACTGCAAAATGCTCCAAAGGAAGATATGCGTCGCTTCCGATTGCCTGAAGGGCTCCACTCCCGATTTTCTATCTGGATTTGCTTTCACGGTCTTTACTTCTTTCAAAGAAATCTATGATACTGAGGAGCTGTAAAATCAATATGGGTTCATTTCTTACGGACTTGCTTTTGTCTTAGGTTGGTTTCATGCACAGGTTTGCAGGCTCTATCCGCCCGAGACAGGGAGTGAGCAACCAAATACGAAGACGTAAGAGCAAACATCGAATATGAGCCTTCGTAGCCGTTTGCCACATGTCTTCTCAGTGGAGACTATATTTCCGATGCTGAGTCAGAGCGTTTTGATCCAAAGGCTAATGTGCACAACTTTCTCATGCTATACATTTTCATATATACATGGAACCATATGGAACCATATTTAACTGAGTTGGCGTTTGAGGATTGGCCAAATTAAAGTCTGCCACCCATTTATGTTTTGAGTATTAGATGGATTTATTGGTGATCTATAACATTATCAGATTAATGATTTCGGCGAAAATCTATTGCTACTTACCAAAAAGGCCAGAATTTAGCTACCACATTACAGTCAAGCAGGGTTGCAGTTAATTGGGCCTATCCCTCATCATGAAGTTCATGATTATTAACATCGATTCTAAAACCGCTAAGATTCTCCGAATTGGTAAAAAAAATTCACCAGATTTGTACGTGGTCTGCTCGAAACGTATTGCGATTTTTGAATTGCCGCGGGTTACACATATTTAGTTTACGATTTTTAAGGGCTTCATATTGGTACTCATTTATCTCATTTACGCTCACGATTTCGGCCATTGTGAATTTTCAGTTAATTTTGACATTCCTATAAAGGCTTCAAAGAATCTGCATCAAATTTTGTGTGGAAAACAAATTTAAGTGCGCTGACACTGGGGTATTCGGTGAAGCTACCTTGGACCGAATCAACATTTATCGGTGAAACAAAATGTTCTCAAAAGGTTCGGATAGTGTAACGAAGAAGGGTGTGATGGGCACTCGAGCACGTCAACACTAGACGAATATATTGATGAAGTGAAAAAAAGTATTGGCCAATCGTCGAATCACCGTTAGAGAAGTTGCTGAGGATATAAACATATCGATTGACTCGTGACGTACGAATGACTTAGACAAGGGAGGAGATGCCGCGAAATTCGTACAACACTGTTCGATTTCGAACAGACGCAGCATCGCATCAACAATACTAAGGAGCTAATAGACTCTGTTCCCGACGACCCGAATTTGCTCCAGTGGGTCCCAACTGATGGAGCAACGTGTTTCTGGTTAAGACGTACAAACCAAAACTCAATCATCCCAATGAAATTTGTCGCACAAGCCAAGACCGAAAAAACGATCCAAGTTCACCCTAATGTGAAGCCTTTTCTTGCAGTTTTCGTCGATTGCATAGCGTAGTGCATTGTCTTCATTCTCAAGCAAGTCCAATTGTTAGAGTTACCATGGTACTCCAATGGGCTCAAGAGATAATTGTCGACATTGCACAGCAACCTTTCTTCCCCAATTTTAGTGTCGTTCATGTATGATATAACGCTTTGACGTGAACTTCAATTGCCCTTGTATGTAAATGATGCTAATCGCGTCTATCGATAGTAAGATTCTCCGCCAGTATTTTATCCGAAAACATTGATAGGAAGCACCTGGATGCATGCATTTCACTCTTATTGGAAATCATCAGCAGGTCGTATCAGTCCGATCGAGGATCGAACATTGCCCTTATTATCTGTGTACCCAATCTATAAAATAGCTTGCACTTTTAACTTGGATGACTTGTCTACATATTCGTCAATAGTCTCCTGTCTGACCACCGTCAACTTGTCGATACAAATCTATTTGTCCCGCATGGCGTTCTGATTTACCATACTTAGGTCGGGTATCGATTCAACATGATTGTGGTCGTTATTTCAACCGCATAATCCCTGCAATCCACTACAATATCATGAGTTCTTGTGACAGTGTAGAACAGTCAATAAGGAATATTACCTGCAAGTTTTTCCCAGTCGCACGAAGGAATCCGCTAGAAATGCAAACATTTTGGAAGAAAAATGGCTTTTGCGACATGATAACGCCCCTGTTGCTTGTGCGCGAATGTTTGGCCCAAATAGCACACCAATAATACCGCAGCCATCGCATTGCGTTGTAACTTCTCCCGAAACTTAAGAGTCAGATGAAGGACAACGCTACGCCACGATGGAGGAGATAAAGACGGCATCGAAGATGGAGCTGAACAACATCATAAAAACAGATCATTTGAAGTGCTTCGAGGATTGAAAAAACGTTGGCACGAGTGTATGATATCTGATGGAAATTACTTTGGAAGGAAAAAATAGATATCCATGAATAAATAATTAATTAATAAAACATATAATCCGCGATACTTTTTAAACAGACCTTGTAGTTTACTATGCATAAAATGTCTTAGGAAAACTGATGCATTGGACTAGGAGTCGGGATTGGAAAAGGTAGTCCCCCAATATGAGATATGGATTTACTTGCATGTCTCACTGTTTGAAATGAATTTCTTCTTTGACCAATTGTTTATCGAAATTACCTTCCGACGTATACAATTTTGGCTGTTTTTTATTTGAAGCATGAGATTCTCAATGTACACTTTATAAAAGTGGAAAAGAAGACGAGAGTGTTAATCAATTATTATTATTCTGAACAATAATGAAAATACACAACGTCAGGCAGAATATTTCTCTGCATATCTCCTTTGATTACACATAACTTCGAAGAGCCCTTGCGTGTTGCGACGGCCGGTGCAAGCTGTAATAGGCGAGCATTACGTATTTTGAAGGGACAGCGAAACGCTTTTTCTGGGTCAAGCAGATGACGTGATTTAAACAAACGTTTTGGTATCGATGATGTCAATAATCGATGTTGACTGAATGTTTGAATTTATTGTCGCGTCATTGATTTGCGAATTCAAACCTAAATATGCTTAACGGCTCTTACTGCCAACTTTATCGTTCTGGTCTCCTGAGGTATCTGGGCTCGAATCAGCGCTTGAATTGTTGTATGAGGTGTGGTTTAGTGAACAGGAGGGAATCAGACTCGACAGAGGGATTACAGTCGTGCTTGTATGATAGAGGATTCTAAGATCCACAGCATGATAAGCATGGCTCATCAGGCTACTGAGACGTTTCCTCAAAAGTTCACTAACATCATCACCATTGTTGGTTTGCGATAAATAGAACGCAAGATTGAACCTTTAGCTCGTCGACTAAGCTGTAAATCTATGAAGGGCAAGCAGCCATTTGTTTCCTGCTCAGTAGTGATTTGAATATTATAATGTAGAGCATTCAGGATTCTTAGGATATCCTCACATAGATCCCTGTACCCGACGATCAACAATATGTCTTCAACGTATCTACGGTACAGTATTAAATCGTTCAATTTTTTGCAAATATTTTCTTCGAAGTGTGCCACAAAAATGTTTGCTAGTATTGGCCCGAGTAGACTTTCCATGGCAGCTCCGCTAATTCGTCTGAAACATTTTGTTTAGGAAGTGGAATTTGGAATCCTTTGTACATAATTGCGACAAGTTTTCAAGCTCACAAACCCAAACGGAGTTTCTCCTGTTATACCTCCTTGCAAATGACATCGTTGTTTCCTCTTACGGTTCCATTTACTAGTGAGCGTCTCGCTGATTCTAATACTGTAAACAGCAATTTAGAAAGAACATACTGGGAGGATTTGTACATCCGCTTTATGTAATTTTGGCGACACGTATAATTGTGACGTTTGTGTCCCTCTTGATCTTAACGATTTAGCCAATATCTCAGAGATGATGTTTTCTTCTGGTAATCACTGTACTTAAGCATTCACCCGTTTCTCCTCCACTACATGGTTGTCGAACGATTTATTTTGTTTGAACCTAGTGGCGTCGTTCAAGATGTCTATCCTGTTGCGTTTATAGCCTGTCCAGTCAAATATAACTGCGCCAGATAATTTTTTAGGATGGATAATCACAAAGACTTTTGCTCTGAGTATTTTAAGGCGTTGATGTGACTTGACGTCAATGAAAATTTCTCTTTGATCGAAATTATGAGGAATTCCATTTCAAGATCAAACAATCTGGAGTATAACCAATTTTGATCCTGTTTAAAAGTTAGAGTTAGCGCGGATAGTTGGTCAAAGTAAAGCTGGAATTAGGCTTGAGTCCTAAAGCTGCTGATTCTTATAGGTAGAATGCAAAAATTTGAACCTGGATTGGACCCAATGCTCCTATTAAGGTCTAATCCATTGCTTTTCAGCCTTCTTGACAGGAGGCAGAAAGCTGGTAGAAGTTGCTAGAAAATTTTCAGCTTTATGTACAGGCGTTTTCCAAACTTACTTGTCAGTTTCTCATTGTCTTAGAACTTCATCTCACTGACATCTGATAGTCGGATCAGATAGAAGAGCTTTCTACAATTACCGATCATAGCGACGATTTCCATCTCTGCCGCCATTTGGATCACTAAGAGTCGTATCTGCTTGAAGACTGAGTCCTCGAACCAACATAATATCGGATGAACTTTTCTCGTCATGACGATGAACGTAGTTTGTAAAGTCTTGTGTTTGAAGCAAACGTGGTTCTGAGATAGAACTGATCAAGCATTTATTATAGTTTACTTATGCATTGGTTCTGTTTAAAAGCACTTCTCCATGAACCATCCCATTTCGGAGGAATAACAATCCCTCAACAATTTATGATTCGCTGACATGTAGGAATTCAAACGGAGGATTGTTCATAACCTAATAATAAGTCAGTTATACGGAAAATGAAGTTTCAGGAACAAGTCATCAGATAAATTCATTGATAGGTCAACTCTGCATCCTTCAGTTTTACGTGTTTTGAAATCTCACAGGGATTTAAGACAAGCACAATCGCATGTGCTTCGCTGGGTAGTCAATACATGGCACCGCATATCATACCACGAACCGGTATAAGCGAGCTTGTTGATCCCATGAAAATCCGATCGGGACCAATGCATTAGTACTCACTCACAAGCCAATCCGTATTTCACTTGCAATTCAAGCCATCATTCTTATCAAGGAAACATTCAGCACCCGATGTTACGAGTAGATTTACAGACCCAGTAATTTATTTCTTCCAATCCCAAGGAAACTACGTAACGTTTGTCACCACCAGAGTGAGTTTCTTGGAAACGGTCGTGATGAAGTACGGCACATATCAAATTTGTGCTTGTCAATCGCTTTTCAAATAAATATTTTCACCCCTTTACAACCGGATGTTAGAACACATATTTTTACCTCTGAATTAATTTGCAGCTAATTGTTTGAGAACTACTCAGACACTTTTAAGTTATATCGACTTGGTGTAAGGAGCGTGGTCATGCTTGATCGTCGTTTCATGACCACAAGTTTCAAAATATGATAGATGTGTTTGGTTGGCGTAGTTGTTTTGGAGATGTGGGTAGCCTACGCCTATCTGTAATGTACTGTTTCAAAGGATGTCCTACTACAGATATCTGAAATCGTAACTAAAGGCACTGTAAACCCCCACACCACTAATTTGAATTAAGTTAATGCAAATCCATTATAAATGACATCTTTAATGGACGATTTGAAAGTCTCATCTGTTAACATTAACCTTCATTCTGAGTTGAAATTAACAAAAGGTGAATTACAACGTATTGCTCGATTTATGTAAACGCACTTATTGATGAAATTTATGAGACAACTTGACCATATTACGTCTCTGTCAGTATCGCAGCGCACATATTACTGGATTTGCATTTAAATAATGGCCACGAACTTATATTGTATTGATTATAATGGTTTGTTGCGTGAGTGGTCAATAGGAATGGAATTTGGTGTTGTTACGGAGTAAACATGCAGTGTTCTTCTTTGCAAAGAAGAGCAGCAACGAAGTGTGTGACGTGACAGTGAAGGTGATTGTCATTAGATCGAGAGAAACGGTTGTGAACGCCTTTTGTGTAATCCACATGCGTTTTGTTTCGATTGTCTCATCAGATGTCATTTGTTTTACGCTCTGGTTTACAGAAGGCCATCGAAATTGCTGTGCTGATTGTGAAACTGTGAACTTGATTTTACTTGTCCTTTATATACACAATATTCCGCGATATACGAATACCACGTGTGACTTCGTTCTTATTCCGCTCGCTTTCATCCCCAGTTATTCCGTTGATACTAGACTATACTAATTACGACAATTGGCGTAGCGGCTTTAAAATGTCAGTTCTACATGAAATTTTTGACGTTCATGCTCCTGCGAGAGATATAGAAGATTATTTGGATCGGTTTGACTTATGGTGTGTAACCAAAGGTGAATTGTCGGAAGAAATCAAGAGTGCCCATTTTCTAACCATTGTTGGTAAAGAAGCTTTCACACTTTTGAAGAACCTTTCTTACCCGACTCCGCCATCCAAGAAATCTTATCCAGAATTAAAGTCCCTGCTGTTGGCTTATGTCATGCCATTGAACTTTGAAATTGCTGAGCGAGCTAAATTCATTTCACTGGTAAGTCGTACCAATCAGCCAATCCGCGAATTCATTCTTGAATTTCAAACACAAGCATCTCGTTGTGGATTTGGAGATCAACTTGAAATACATTTGCGGGATAGACTGATGGCTGAAGTCAATCTTCCTGAATTATACAGGCAGCTACTCCAACTCAAAGATCCTACATTCACTAATATCAAGCAATTCTGCCAATAATACCGAGATATTAGTGAAGTTATTCAAACGAAGTCATGTATTGAAGAATCCTCAGTACTGTTTGGGAGTATTAAAAAGAGGACGCAAGTACAAATACGAAATTCGATGCAGTCTAAATCATTCAAACGTCACAATGACCCGGTTGGAAACAAGGATCTTGGTAATTGAGCATCATGTGGAAAACTGCATTCCAGATACACTTGTCCTTATCGCAATGCTCAATGTTTTCAATGTGGCAAGAAAGGGCATATCAAGACTGCTTGTCGCAAAACGAAACAATGCAAGTTGATTACGTGTGATCAGTACAATGAACTTGATGCTTCGGATTTATCCAATCTACAATCACTAACACTGACTGTGTCATCCAATCCGAGTGATCATCTGTACGAGACTATCACATTTGGCAACGGGAAGTCCCATACTATTATAATCGATACTGGCTCTATTGAATCCATCATTCCTAGAATATACTTATCTAGACTTTATCCGAATGCTCCATTAGCACCTTCTCAAGTTGTAATTAAAGGTATAACTGGTCATGTTTTACCAGTATTAGGTACCTGTTCGCTACCACTTCTCAGTGAAGATTCTTCGTCCGTATATTGTAAATTCATTGTCATCAATAACGGTCCATCTATATTTGGTTTATCTGCTGTGAGAGACCTCAATTTAAATGTTTCTTTGACATGTTTTACAAATGCTGAACAGAATATTCTTGTGTATAATTCTACTCTTCATCCTTTTACTCCAAAATTACGACCTGTTTTGATTACCGATGCATCACCCACTGGTATCAGTGCTGATTTGGGCAGAGTGGCTAAAGAATGCGAAAAATGGACACATAAACTGTTTTCTCGAATGGAATGTTTTTCCAAATGGACTCCATGGCCTATGCCTTGTGAAGCATGGCAAAGAATTCACTTGGATTATTGTTGTCCTTTCTTGGGCAAATACTATGCACTTGTTATTGTTGATGCTTATTCGAAATGGCCCCAATTATTTTTGACCGATAAACCAAATGCAGACTTTACATTGCGTGTTCTGAGAAAAAAATTCAGTCGAGAAGGAGTTCTGTTGGCTGCTGTGACGGATAATGGCTCACATTTTGCAGCTTCTTCTGTTACGAATTGGTTAAAGAGTATTGGATGTCGACACCTCTTCACTGCTCCTCGACACCCACAATCCAACGGTTTAGCATAAAGATTTGTTTAAACTATTAAGAGTGCCATTGCTTCATGTGCTCCCAGTTCTTTTTTGGAACTTGACAAATTTGTTGACAACTTTTTGCTGCGATACAGAAACTGTGTATATTCTACTACTGGTAATACGACATCCAAATTGTTTAAATCAAGGCCTCTCCGTTCGAACTTATTGTGTCTTGATACCGCAGAAGTTAGGTTTTATCGGGGGAATGACTTCCGCCCTAGTGAAGGAATTGTTGTGAACAATATTGGGAATTCTATGGCTGAAATTTTGGATTTAAATGACTTTTCATTACACAGAAGACATTCTGATCAAATATTGTACAAAGACTCAGGTAGGTCACGTTCCGATTTCCCTTTGTCTCCAAATACTGATTCTGTTGTATCTTTAGATGATGGTGACAATAAAGATGAAGAAAGTTCAATAAGAAGATCTAATCGAATCAGGAACAAACCTGCCAGAAATTACAGAAATCCCCAGTTTCATTCAAGCTGCGGTGGATGTGATGATTGTGAAAATTTCAATACTTGATTACTGTGTACTTGATTTTACTTGTCTTTTACATACACAGTATGCCGCGATATACGAATACCACGTGTGACTTCGTTCTTATTCCGCTCCCTATTACTCCCAGTTATTCCGTTGATACTAGACTATACTAATTACGACAATTGCTTCAGGTACTAATTCTTGTAACTTCATTGTAGGTTTGGGTTGGAAATACTTCAGACTTGATCGAATGCATATGCTGTGTTACATAGGTCAAGTAAGAGATCGATTTATGAGAAGCGAACAATTTTTTAGAATTCGCTTGATAATTACCTTACCTTCCTTATAATATATCCAAACCACAATCCATTAAGTTACCAGTCAGAACAAGCCTGTCCAAATGCTGATAGAGAATATATTTGTAATCCAAGTAACTATTGATGATTGGATCACAGTACGTGTACCACAGTTTTCGAAGTTCTCTCTTTCCTTTGGAGTTGTCATACGATTCATTTTTTGTTTCGTATCGATGGTTAAGTTCCGTTGAGAACTCAAAGGAAACAACAAGAGTTTATTCACTCGAAAACGTATTAGACTCGATTCTGTCGCAAATAAATCTATACCATTCTTTTGCGAATAAGTAATATTTTCTAGAGGAAACTTCTCTTGCAGCAATTCAAATGTTTTCCATTTTACTCAGAACATAAGAGATATACTTTTCCAGTACAATCTCAAGAGAATTATGCCATAGGTGGATCAAAACTATACGTGCCCGCTCTTATTATAGTCTGTATGCAATTGGTCGGTAGGGCAGTGTATAACCTACTTATTCTCCAAAGTGACCCAGGTCCGAATGCCGCTTCGACACTTACTTCGGCATGGGTAACAAGCTTGCACCACACACTCGCGAATAGCCCATAATTTGTTTAGCGCTCGATGTGTTACCAGGCTGAGGAACACATTTTTCCAAACTGCTATTCCACGTTAAATCTGTCTGTTCAAACCAACCTAGGATTTTGAGTTGCTGCTTCTCAACGTCGCCTACGAAGAGAACGAACAGCTGTAGATATCCGTCGTCTAAGTATGGACTGGTCCTTGTCTTTAAAACATTCTTTATCAATCCTGTTTCTGTTCCAAAGGGTTTGGTGAGACACAGAACTGACTGAAGAGGTTTAACTCACCCGCTACTGAGTTGCTGTCACTCCCCTTGGTCAGACCACATTGTAGCCATCATCGAAAGTTGTGGCAGCTATCTAACGCTGACGCCCACTGAAGTACTACCAGCCGACTTATTAGAGTTTTATATCTTTCATCATGCTCTGGATTTGGTTTGAAGTTTTTAGCATGACATGACCATTGACAAATCTCTAGTCACATCATATCTATTGCTTACTTGTCGAGATTTTTACACAGCGATTCAAATCTGCTTCCTATTGCGCTCCAAATTTTAGCAATAAAAATTCTAATATGAATGAGCAGATCACAAGCACGGCTTCTGCACACATTTTTAAACATAACCTGAAAGGGTAGACAAGACTTACTGAAAACTACGGAGGTGTAAATATTGAATTTGACAACGGCAAAAATCCGTTGTTTTAAAAGCACGCAATATAACTTTTCAGTGAGAAACATTTATATTTTCATCACTTTTGTCTCCAATGGAAAAGCAGTGAGATTTATAACGTCTGATGTTCAAGCACTCTAAACGTTCCGACCAGCATTCTGTCGTGCAGTACAGTGACTAGTGATCAATAAACAAACATTCCATTGTAACAGAACCAAGCAGACTCAAAACATCATTACTTGACCCTCTATAGTTTTGGCTGTCTTATCGGACTTGGATATTAGGTGAGACTAATGATATTCCACATTGCGAAGATTTTTGAAAGGCGTTGGTCCGTTAGATTGCATTACTTTGCAGCTGGTGACGAATTATGTTATCCATCAGCAATACCACTACAAAGTGTGCTCATCGTAACAGGCTAATCTAACCACCATTACCTACAAAACAGACTAATAATTGAAAATAGTCAAACAGGACAGAGTTTAAATTTTACAATGAAGTCATAATAAATGTGTTTGTATTCCCGTTTAGTCCACTGTAGTCCACTTGGAAAACACAACTAGCGGGTTCTTCACCCGAACCGATCAGACTAACAATATTTGGCCTGTGGGAATAACAGCCTAAGCGAATATAAGTCATGTACATTTTATTTCTTGGTCAATATTCAAATCACCTAGATCCCTTCCGGGTCGGACTAGTAAGCTTATGAGATAATGACATCAAATTGATAATGAGAACTTGATGATGGCAAATTCTGCGCAAGCTATGGACAAGCCGACTTTACTGGCCCAGGCCGTACGTCTGATATCCCTGCTCTAGAGAGTAAATCACTCAGCCAGGACATGACGCAATGATCGGTAAACGAACTTCAAGATAATTGGATACAAAAAATGACTCCTGATTTACTTCTACCATGTAAGTATATTGGCAATAACAAATCCCCAGCTTTTTAAAATACTTAGCAAGCAATTGATTAAAAGATACACGGATTTGTTAGCATCAATGGTCTGTCAATAATATAAACAGTCTAGTGTCTTATTCACACATAGCAGCAACAAGCATGACAGTCATTACAAAACAATCAAAGAATCGTGATGAAATAGCCAAACATACTGGTGTATCGAAAGCTATTTGTTGCAGCAATGCGATTAGTTGAATTATAACTAAAATACATTAGAACTAAAATACAAGATGGAATGTGTGCAAACTAAAAAAAAAGTGACTATTACGAGACGGAAGAGGATTGTCATGAACAGTAAATGAAGATGGATGTGAGAATTTGATTAGTGGTCATCTTACTTGGTCAGCAAACTAAACAATACAAGCTCATTTGATCATACCTTTGTTTTCATCATTATTTTAAAAGAAGGCATTTACATGGGATCCATAAAATCTTATTCTAATGAATATTGAGACATCCTCAGCAACTGTGTACATGTTTGAGCAAGTTATCTTTTATGGCATATCTGTGTGCTACATAAAACCTCCAATGCCCCTTTATAAGTTTCCCAATAGACCGAATGTCACCCTGAAAAACCAATATACTCAATCATCTCAGCCGAGGCGGGTAAAATCTGTAAGGTGCAGCCGATTGGTGTGGGTAGAACGGAGTGCTTTAGTGCTGAAAAGTGGATAAATAGAGTGGCCGAGTAATCGCCGATGAGTTTGTGGTGGTTATAGCACGTTAACACAGAGCACAGGGCACCACGCAACAGAGAGAACGGAGTGTATTGGAGATAACAAGTCATAGGTACCGTATGGAACGTAGTATAGGTTAGAGAATGGTTAACAGTCGGTAATGCATAGAAAACGATTAGTTTATAACTGGTTAAGTATGTGCATAAGGTGTGCTTGCATGTGTGCCTTGCTTACCTGAAAGGGAAGAGCACAGGGAATAGGAAACTGGTGTGTTCTTGAGTATTCCCGTTACAATTCTATCACTCAAGAAAAGGAGCCCGATGAGGCTGTTCCGCGACAACTAACGGGTCGAATCAACCGGAGGTTTATATGTGAAGCTCATCGATCATGACCTGAAATGCCAAACGCGCAGATCCACCTAATGAATGTGGTGTGTATATAAAGTGAATGTCTTTGGCACAAATACGCAATTTTAGACCGCAATAACAGTTACATGTTTATGCACAAATCATGACTCAATATGATCAAAATAAACATATTAAGAAAAGTAGAGTCTTATTCGGTACAATGGGCAAGATTTACTAAAAAATGCATTGTGCCAAAAAACAACAGACACAAACAAGATCAGTAAAGAACGGTTAACAATACATGACCAGGCCGCATTTATACATTCAATAAATGAATATGGTGAACACAATAAATCCGTACTGGTTCCTGGTTCAGGAACCGTGTCATCATGAAAGCCAATTCAAAGCGTACCCTGGATTGTCGATCATCCGAACCTAAGGCTGTATAAAAAGTTTGAACATATCATTTGAAAGGATGAATTAGAGATTAAGAGAAACACATTTGGCGTTTACCCAAATTCACTAGTTCGTGACCTTGAGTTTGACATTGAAGCTGATCGTAATAAATCAGGATGGAAAATTAGTAATTATGATTGTCATACTTATAAGTAATGCTACGGCTTATAAAAAAATAAAGGACATATAATCAAAGCAAACTTTCGAAATCAGTTGAATAACAATGCATGAAAACTATATTAAGGAATTGAATATGAAAGGCATTACTGAATCTATAGAGCTCTGTTTCGCCTAGTGTTATCAGGATTTGAGTCGAGCTGAATAATACAATTGGAGAGTCAGTGCCTCAGCATGAACGGTGAAAAGTTTTGCATTATCTTTCGAGAGATTTCTTTACACTATTCCTCCAATTGCATCCCACTTCAAATGAATTCTCAAGAGAGCTTTTTAGATGCTAGCTTCATAATATGTGTTTCGAATATTCAAATTCGACTGTATTCCTCAAGGAAAGCAGATGGGTCTCAGTTTCCTAAAAGTGTTTACTTGAGGATAACACGATAGTTTGCACGAAAATATTATTCATATAATGATAATTATGATTATATTGACCAGAATAATAATATAATAATATAAAAATGATAAAAAAGAACAACAAAAAACTGACTAATAATATTCACAATATTTATGATGATCAAAATAATAACAAAAATTTTAGGAATAATAATAATCATAATATTTATATTCTGAGAAAAATATGAGTTAACACATGAGTTAACAGTATGAGTTAATTCATAATGATATGAGTTATAATGAAAATAATAATGATTATGTCAATATTAGTATTAATAATGAAATTAATAATAATAATAATAATAATAATAATAATAATAATAATAATAATAATAATAATAATAATAATAATAATAATAATAATAATAATAATAATAATAATAATAATAATAATAATAATAATAATAATGCGCCAGCGCCCCAATTGCCATGGCTTGGTCAATCAGATCAACCTCATGTAATTAAGCGGTCGATCGATTGAATAAGTGAGACCTGTCATGTCATGCCATGCCATCGAATTTCCGATGCCTCATTTTGTTCACTTAACTCTTAGTTGCCTGTTTGAAAAAACAGACCATTCATAAACTATGTACTGTATTTGAGCAATTGCAATTGCAATGCAATCGCACCTCTATTTGTTTACTCTCAATAAAGTATTAATTAATAATAATATGTGTAATAATAATAATAATAATCATAATAATACGATTACTACATTTACATCTTCCACTATCATCAATAATA
>JALGAQ010000009.1:3056113-3081200 GCA_028829895.1 Sinotaia quadrata | reverse complement strand
GGGACCTCTGTAGTGAACCTGACATAGTTCATTTTCCCAAGGTCATTTCTAAGGTATAAATAATACTGATCTACGATTTTCCTGTACATTCTTTTGGCGATTAAATTCAATCCAGCTTGCTTCTGCGTTCTGCTTTTGAATTTACTTTGGTTTTGCACAAACGTTGTTATACGCAAATAACTTTGGGTTTTTGACTTACAGTCATTCCTAATCAGTCGTAGAATTCTGTTCAACGTACTTAACAACTTATAGTGGATTTGTATCGATCATTTGGAACTGAATTATTTCGGAACACGCCTAACGTTTAGTGAGTCACTTTTATTACTATTTTGCTTACTCAATTGATCTACGTTATGTTCAACGACGAAATATTTATATCGATCTCCACTGTATGTCCAACTTTTTAGAGGTCTCGGAAGTGTATTCAAACCTTTGATGTTTGTATCCTTGTACAGTTATTATTATTTTATCTAAGGCTCGCATAAACCCTTCAGTCGAGAAACCTGTTTCTTGATTGTTTTCAATTTGGCGCATATCTCCCGGCTAGCAATACCTGTTTGGCAGAGGAAGCGTTTATATGGTCAAACTTTTTCTACACTCCTTCCCAGCTAAAACACTTGCGTAATGCTATCTCAGTGAACTTTGCATCCGATGATGTTTTAAAGTACACTTCCGGCCAGCTTGAAAATGAATCAATAACAATCAGAGCAAAATATTTGTCCGAAAATGGGTCACAGTAATCCGCTTGAACTCTTAGACAAGCCTTACAAGATAAAGACCAAGGTAACCATTTCAATGATTGAGAATGCAATTTGTCGTTGCATGATTCACAAACTTTTTCAGTTCGAATAATTTCTACATCTAACTCAGGCCACTAACAGGTAAGATTTGCAAGTGCTTTCATCTTGTCTACATCAAGATGTCAAAAATGTAGATGTTGTGGAACTTTCAATCGTAATGACGGTGGAATAACAATTGCACCACAATGTACAATCGCGTAGTCATAAGCACTCAAGGCTCTACTTTATCTTTGAACCATAGACGCTGACGACTTATTCAGAGATTTCTTTGGATGGTAAACAAACTTTAACTCTTCAAGGTCTGTAACCAGTGTGAGTTTGCTACCAACCAGATATTTATGTAATCTTTCAACAGCCCAGTATACACCAAGAGTTTTTCATCGTGTTTGTAAATAACCAGATTCTGCTTTTATAAGTCGACGCGAGATGCGAACAACTGGTCTCTCTTCTTGCTCAAGTATTGCATCAATACCAGTAAGAGAGACATCCGTAATAATTGTTCAATGTAATTTAGATGAAAATAGTTTTGAAACGGCTTTAGATCCAAGGCATGTAACCAAACACCGTAATGCATTCTCATGAAAAACGCTCCATTCAAAAGTATCCTGTGACAACATGTCGAACAAATAACTATGTTTTTGTGAAAAATTGTGAACAAAACGCGAATAATAATGAAAACATACAAGAATATAGCGTAATTCCCCCAAAGTAGATGCTGAATTGACCGACAACAAGGTGGTAATGCTGTAATGCATAAAACCATTACCATCCACCACATATCCAAGACATTGAAACTGCGAAACAGAAAATTTACGACTTTACGACGGTTAACAAAACGGCGAAATATTGTCAAAAATCTCTCATTATGCACGTTCTCCGTTCATGTATGAACAAAATTATCATTTTGGTGTACCACAACACCATCGAAGCCTTTAATAACTATGTCAAAGGTTTCTTAAAAACGGCGTGAAAAATACTCAAGCCAAATAGAAGAAAGTTATTGCGAAATAATCCAAATTATGATTTAATAGCAGTCATTTTACTAGATTCTGCATGTAAAGGTACCTGGAGAAGTGAAACTTTAAGATCTATTTTTGAAACGCATGTTGAACCATTGAATCTATAAAATACACCTTCCGGTTATTCCGTAGTTCATGTCCACTGTGAAAGACGGGTATTGAGTGTTAGAAGATAATCGCCGAAGAATCTTGGAGCTCATCTGTCCGATTTCAAAGGTGTTACAATCGGAGTTGCCGCTTGTGAGGATTCGATTGGGCTAATAATACCATGATCCCACATATCTTGAAAAGCTTTCCTGATATGTTCACGAATTTTAGAAGATAGGATCCGAACTTTAATGAATATTGGATTGACTTATAATTTCTTAGGTACTATCATACAACGAGTAGCCTACGAACATTTCAAGATATGATCTTTCAACTCATTCACTTTAAACAAAGAAATATTATTATGCAAAACTTTCATAGCTTTAGGACATTGCTTCGAAGGTTCACGCAAACAGGGCAAAACATCTAGCACAAAAAGAGGAAATGTCTACAGCAAAGCAATTATTGGCTGTAAAGTAGGTTACCTCACTATCAGACCCTCCTAGCACCCGTTAGTCAAACGGTACGTATTAAGGGGTAATGGTCAATGACAATCACGGGGTAAGCGGTTGTGGTACGATGGATAGTTAATGAATCAGGATTCTTTTACACATAGCCACCAAAAACTGATACTGTATGTCTAGTTGCACCATGGATAGAAGCAGATGAATCAGTAATGAATGCATTGAGTGAAAAAGTGCGAAGATTGTCAATTGAAATCTAAGACTGAACACTGCCAGTGTGTAAAAATTAAACTCATGAAATCTGCCATTGCTATAAATGTTCATCTTTAGAATGCTGAATGCGTTAGGAAGAATAACAAGAGATAAGTTAGAAAAGTCTTCAGAAGCACTAGAAAGATTGGAATCGCATCTTGTTAAACAGATACAATTATTTCTACAAACCAACTTGAGGTGCCTAAGTTTACCACGTTGATAACGTTTTGCTTTCCGGTAGGTGCAAGTGTGGCGAGAATGTAATCGTCCACAGCTGGCACATTTCCAAAAATTACCTTGATGTGGTTGAATTCGTTTTACACTGGAAAAATCTCAAGAAATTGAATGTTGTTTAAACTTTCGCCGTTGGGGATCAATTTGTGGTTTTTGTGAATGATACCACATTGACGTATCCTCTGCTTTAGCCGCTGCAAAATATCTTGAAATTGTTCACAATGTGCTCGGACACGCTGAGTAGGTAGTAATAGAAGTTCTCGCTTAAGAGTGGGCAAAGTTATGCTCTTAATTAATCTGTCTCGCAAATTTGCGAGGAAATAATTGCGAGAATCACATTTAGCAGCTCGTATTTGCAATTGAAGAAAAAGTTTTCTAATATCTCGGTGTTTGTCACGTATTAAAGTATGGAATTTAGTGTTATCCATCGGCTCAAGTGACATAGGTGTAGGAAGTTGTATAAACGCCGCTTTTAATTTGTTGAACTCCAAAGAAATGGGCCAGAAGATAGGCCAACTATTTCAGAAGGGCATAAGCATCCTCACCAATCATACTAAAAATGATTAGTCAATTTCTTATCTGCAATTTTATCTTAAGCAAGACACCAAATTTGGAATCGTTTAATATAATCCGATACGTCGGTTAAAAGAGGATTTAATATATTAAATTGTTATTGGTTCGGAAAAGACATTAGAAATTTCGGGACGCCAAATGTTGCAATTAGAATTAAATCGTATAACTAGATTATTCCCGCATTCAATAAGAAAACAAACACGTAACCGAAGTTGACAAACGCGTGTAATCGAAATTTCGCCAAGCAAAAAAAGTCAAACATAAAGGTACAGTAGGCATTAAGTTCAAAAATTAAAGTTTCAATAATAAAAGATAAACAAGACAATAAAATTCAGAAGCACCAATAACACATTTCTGTGTATTTACATTAACATTGTATCTTTTGAATCGAAACAGAAATTCAGGTAGATGTTTATCATGCGAGTAAAGAAAGAAACAAGGAAAGAAACAAACTAACTATCCATCGTTCATTTACAGTCTTCTACGTCAGCGATACATTGCAGTGGGATTCAAATTATCACAGAACACAGAAGACGTCACGTATTCTTGTGTAACTTTAAATCCACTACACCAAACATTCGTGAGTCTGTATTGCTCTAACATTTCTGTGTTTTTTCGTGTGATATTACCATTACAATTTGATGAACCCGTATAAACTTTTGACTATCATATCCTGACCACTTATCTCAACATACTGTGTCCTAGCTCATTTTTACTTTGGCGTTTCCACATATATAAATATTAAAATGGCTGTCAACAACACCACCGAACGTGTATCCCATATAACCCTTCCAATCTTCGGCCCCACTTGCCTAAAACTTTGGTTTTCGCAAGTAGGAAACGCGTTTGCATGCAACCATATCAAGTCGCACTTAGTCGAATACAATTATGTTGCATCACATCTGCCCTCTGATATCGCGAAGGTCGTATCCGACTTAATTTACGAATGTCCCGCAGACGCCCCGTATGATACGATCAAGAAAGCGTTGATCGAACGTCTTGGTGCCTCTGACGAGCAGAATTTAAGAAAATTGCTGACTGGTATGCAACTCGGCGATCGACAACTTTTGCAGCATCTGCGTAATATGAAGGAACTAACTGGACCCAAACGTCTAGGTGAACCAGTCGTCAAAGAGCTGTGGCTGCAGAATTTACCTGCTGAAATTCGTACGATTCTTGCAGTGCTCAATAAAGAAAACTCTCTAGACGAACTGGCCCTATTGGCGGACCAAGTCCATTCATCCTTCTAAAGTAAAGTAAAAAAAGTAGAAGTAAAGTAAAAGTAAAAACTACAATCAATCAAGTGAGCGCAGACGCAACAATAAACGACCAATTAAAAACACTCTCTGCGAAACTTGAAGACCTTCAGTTACACAGGTGAATGCTACGGGCCGTAGAAACCACCCCCATAAATCTCGTACACAATCAAGAAGTCGAAATCACTCTACCCGTCAATGACGTTCAAGTTCCCGGAGTTGGGTATGCATCTATCACAAACGGTTTGGTCCAGATGCTAGACATTGCAAACCGTTTTGTATGTGGCATGAAAAGTTCTAACAGGAAAACTACGTCGCCGAGAAGTAACGGCGACGGCTGTCTCGAGGGTTTGTTCAAGTCGCCTGTTTTATATTACTGATCAAAGTTCTCATCTACGTTTCCTGGCGGATACTGGCGCAGAAGTTAGTGTGGTCCCTCCAACGAACCAGGAGCGTTTACACCGAACTCCACCAAACTTACAGGCATCAAACGACAGCCCTATAGGAACTATCGGTTCGCGGTCTATCTCGCTCGACCTTGGTCTACGACGAACATTCCGCTGGATATTCATCGTTGCCGACTTCAAGGTACCGATATTAGGAGCGGAGTTTCTGTCCCATCATAGTCTAATTGTTGACATTGCTCGCCGAAGGTTGGTGGACACAACTACAAAGCTCTTTTCGATAGGCCAAACTTCGAAGTCACCCCAGGCTAGGATTCGTTTTTTGTACCCAAAACCGAGTCGCCATATGGAGACATTCTTCATGAATATCCCTTGCTCTTCAAGCCCAGCTGCTCAACTTCAACAGTCAAAAACTATGTGCAACACCATATTACCACTCCACCACCAGTGGTCCACCAGTGTACTCTAAACTACGTAGACTTGCACAATAAAAAACTGGCTGTCGCAAGAAAGGAGTTCGAGCACACGCTGGAGCTCGGCATTATTCTCCCATCAAGTTCCCTTTGGGCATCGCCATTGCACATTGTAGAGAAGAAACATGCCCATGGCGATTGTCGAGAATTGAATCGTTCAATTATAACGGACAGGTATGCAATCCCACATATCCATGATTTCGCCTTGACTCTGCGTGGCAAACGAGTTTTCTCCAAACTATACCTCGTACGTGCGTACCATCAGATTCCAGTCGCAGCCGAAGATATCCCGAAAACTGCCATCACTACACCTTTCGGATTGTTCGAGTTCGTTAGCATGCCATTTGGTTTACGTAACGCAGCTCAAACTTTTTAAAGGTTCATGGATGAAGTCTTTCACGGAATAAACTTTGTGAATGTCTATATCGAAGACGTACTCATCACAAGCTCTACTCATAAAGAGCATCGAGCGCATCTACGACAAGTGTTGCAGTGCTTAGTTGATTACGTCATTTTGATTAACTTGGATAAATGTCAGTTCGGAGTGTCTTCCACTGACCTCCTAGGATATCACATATCTCTTGATGGAATTTATCCACTCCGCGATAAACTTTCCTCCATTCAGGATTATACAGTTCCTGCGTCACCACGACAGTTACGTCGATTCCTCGGATTATATAACTTTTACCGCCGCAGGAAGGATAAAGGCAAATTTGAATTGAGCGCAAAAGCTCTGGAAGCGAAGCGAACCCTTGACAAAATCAACTCGCTAACGCACTTGTCGACCGATGCAAACGCAACATTGGTGCTTTCTACAGATGCTACAGGCGATGCTGTTGGAGCGGCCCTTCAGCAGTCGGTAAATGGTTAGTTGAAACCATTGTCCTTCTTTTCCAGGCGCTTAAATCCGGCCCAAACATGTAAAAGCACGTTTGGTTGCGAACTTCTTGCTGCTTATTACGCCGTCCGTCATTTTCGTCACCTCTTAGAAGATTGACAATTCATAATTTTCACAGATCACAAACCTTTGACGTTTGCACTTTGTACAATCTATTCCCGTTTCAATTGAAATTCTTCTACCTATGGTCTCGTGCAAGCCAATTCCTTTTGCAACCTTTGCTAAACTTGTTCGTGTTCCATCGTTTATTGTATGACCTTGATTCTTGTTATTCGTTTGGCTTGACCACGCGAAGTTTGAGCGAGTCTTTCGTATTTTTGTCTTTGAAGGTAACATTCTGCTCTTATTTGCTTACCTTACATTCGAATCTAACTTGAAGGTATTATTGGGTCCGTCCGACCAACTATATCAGTTGTTTTGAGAGGTTCTCCCATATTTGAGGTTGGTTTTGTTTATTGATTATTTAATCGTAATAGAACCAAATAATAGGCAGTCTTCGTTGTTTCGAAGTTTGAAATTTGGACGAAGATTTGATATTCGCGTCTCCCGAGGGAAACATACACCCTTCAGCAACCCCTCGACAGGCATTCACCCAGTGAATTTCGCCAACTGGACTACATCGCTTAGCTCACGTCTGAAATCCACTACCTAGCCGGAACAGACAACCATGTAGCTGACGCACTTTCACGCATGCACATCACTGTTGTATTTGCTTTTAGCCTAGGTGAACTTGCCACAGAACAGATCCATGATGATGAATTGCCTTCTTTGTGAATGTCATCCCTGAAGCTAACTCAACTACCTTAGCTGACCAATGGTAAAAAAATGTGGTGCGACGTTTCAACGGGCAGGACCCGACCATGGGTGCCCACATCTTTGCGAAGGAAAGTTTACGATCACTTTCATTCGTTATCGCATCCAAGTATCCGGTCAACATGCAAGCTGATTGCGGACCGTTTTGTGTGGCCTAAGATGCTCATCCACATCCGCCGTTGGGCTAAAGTCTGTGTTCCCTGCCATTGGAGTAAAGTTCACCGTCATACTACTACTCCTTCGACAACCTTTCCACAACCGGACTCCCGGTTCCGTCGCGGGCATATAGGTCTCTTTGGACCACTCCCACCGTCCAGAGGATATACACATATCCTGACTTGTGCTGACAGATCCTCCAGATGGCCAGAAGCCTGCCCCTGCCTGACACCTCCACAGAAACCGTCGCTCGTGCTTTTATAGAATCATGGGTATCCCAGTACGGTGTTCCAGCGTGTGTAACCACTGATCGCGGTGCACAGTTCACCTCAAGCCTTTTCCGTGAATTGAATTCCCTGCTAGGCGGTTAGCATTTTCGAACCACCGGCATCCAATGGTTTCGTGTAACGCTATTATGAGCATTTCCTCTCAAACTCATTGGTCCGAGCACCTTTCGTTACTCATGCTCAGCATCCGCAACACCGTCAAGGAAGGCTTAATTTGCACTGTTGACGAAATGGTTTACGGTACTACACTTCGTCTGCCCGGTGAGTTGGTTATCGATACAAGAGTTTCCGGCGCGCTTGATCCTTCGTCGTACGTCAGCCGTTTGAAATCTTACACGCGAACTCTGAAACCAGCCATCGCACGCAAGGCGAATACGTCGCTGCGTGTACATCCGGACTTATTTACATGCCGATACGTCTTCGTCAGTGTTGATGCAGTTCGACGACCTCTGCAGCCTCCTTACGACGGTCCTTACCGTGTTATCTCCTGTGAACCTAAGTTCTTCGTAGTCGACAAGAATGGTACCCCTGATACTGTCAGCATTGATCGTGTGAAACATACTTAAATCGAGGAAGCTGAAGCACCTAGCTCTTCAAATATGGAAGCCTCTAGAACTCCCTCAACGCCACCTCTCCCTTCTCAAAGCGATCCCCCTCCCCCACTTTCCACTAAACAGACACGTTCCGGTCGAACAGTCTATTGGCCCAAACGTTTAGCTGTTTACATTCCTGACTTACCTTCCAGAGCGTTCTCGCTTCTACGAACGCTCTAGGGGGAAGTATTGTAGTGTTCTAACGTTGTACGTAACTTGAGTGATTTCTGTTCACTTCACTTCGTTTGTACAAATTGATATTTCCTGTACATTTCATCAATCACTTTTTCGGTTTTAAACACACAATTAGCTACGCGTTGACTAACTTCTCAATCTGATCGCTGCTAGTTCTGATTGCTGCAGAGTTCTTGATGGGAAAGAAACAAACTAACTATCCATCGTTCATTTACAGTCTTCTACGCTAGCGACGTTATTGGTCAGCGATACATTGCAGTGGGATCCAAATTATCACAGAACACAGAAGACGTCACGTATTCTTGTGTAACGTTAAATCCACTACACCGAACATTCGTGAGTCTGTATTGCACTAACATTTCTGCGTTGTTTCTTGTGATATTACCACTAGATGGGCATATTTGTCGTGAGAATGAAGAATCACGTCGTCATGATAGCTCTCCATATCTTTGAGACATTTAGTCATATCAATCAGGACATGTTGGAAGATCTAGTTGTAACATTGAGTCCAAACGGTAGAAATTTATAATGGAATAAACCAAATGCAGTGGTAATGGTGGTTAGATTGCTCGAAGCTTCATCAATCGTAATTTGAAGTGTACATCTTTCACTTCAATTTTTCAGAAAACACAAGAATTATGAAGACAAAATACAATACATTGCGGCTCCTCAGTGGTACACGTACGTTGTGATAGGCTAAGATTGAGTGTTATTTGGTAATAACCGCAAATGCGAGGTGTATGACCAGCTTGCTTCAATGGAGTAACAGTATGCGTTGCCCATTGAGAATTATGTCGTTATTAGTATAGTCTAGTATCAACGGAATAAATGGGAATAATAGCTAGCGGAATAAGAACGAAGTCACACGTGGTATTCGTATATCGCGATATATTGTGTATATAAAAGACAAGTAAAATCAAGCATACAGTAATCAACTATTGACAGTTTCACAATCAGCATATCCACCGCAGCTTGAATGAAACTGGGGAATTCTGTAGTTTCTGGCAGGTTTATTCCTGATTCGACTAGATATTCTTATTGAACTTTCTTCATCTTTATTGTCACCATCATCTAAAGATACAACAGAATCAGTATTCGGAGACAAAGAGAAATCGGAACGTGACACACCTGAGACTTTTGTACAATATTTGATCAGAATGTCTTCTGTGTAATGAAAAGTCATTTAAATCCAAAATTTCAGCCATAGAATTCCCAATATTGTTCACAACAATTCCTTCATTAAAGTGGAAGTCATTCGCCCGATAAAAACGAAATTCTGCGGCAGCCAGACACAATAAGTTCGAACGGAGAAGACTTGATTTAAACAATTCGGATGGCGTATTTCCAGTAGTAGAATGTACACAGTTTCTGTATTGCAACAAAAGGTTGTCAACAAATTTGTCAAGTTCCGAAAAAGAACTGGGAGCACATGAAACAATGGCACTCTCAATAGTTGAAACAAATCTTTCTGCTAAACCGTTGGATTGTGGGTGTCAAGGAGCAGTGAAGAAATGTCGACATCCAATACTTTTTAACCAATTCGTAACAGAAGCAGCTGCAAAATGTGAGCCGTTATCCGTCAAAACAGCCAACGGAACTCCTTCTTGACTGAATGTGTTTTTCTCAGAACACGCAATGTAAAGTCTGCAGTTGGTTTATCGGTCAAAAATACTTCGGGCCATTTCGAATAAGCATCAACAATAACAAGTGCATAGTATTTGCCCAAGAAAGGACCACAATCCAATAATCCAAGTGAATTTTTTGCCATGCTTCACAAGGCATAGGCCATGGAGTCCATTTGGATGGTCGAGAAAAAAGTTTATGTGTGCATTTTTCGCATTCTTTAGCCACTCTGCTCAAATTAGCACTGATTTCTGGTCACCAGCACGTAATACGGCCAAGGATTTCATTTTCTCTGCTCCTAAATGTCCAGAATGTAAGTCATTTAGCACAGCAGTACGTAATGTTGGCGGTATAACTATCCGATCGTTGAGAAACAAAACATTGTCAGGAGCCACAGATAATTCCTCACGGCGTTTGTAGAATTCGGGAAATTTACGTTTGATGTCATTCTTCCATCCCTGTCTGATGGAATTGATGACCGCATGATAATATTTCTTTGTATCCTCGATAAGGACTGATCGGGTCAAAGAGAGAGGTTGTATTATTAAACAAATCAAACTGGACTCTTCATACGTCTTAGTATAGCGTGACAAGTAATCAACATGCATAATGTGTTTGGCAGATTTGTGCTGAATATTGTATGTATACGCACTAAGAGCAATGCTCTAACGTTGAACCATAGCTGCCGAACTTTTGGACAAGGATTTCTCAGGATCAAAGATGAATTTTACCGCTTCATTATCAGTCACAATAGTGAATGGAAGTCCAAACAAATACTTATGCAATCGTGTTACTGACCAAAATACTGCTAAAGCCTCACGTTGGACTTGTGCATACCCTTGTTCAGATTCAGTAAGTCTACTTGAAATACAAAGCACAGGGTGACCATTTTGTTTGAGCACAGCACCGATACCAGTGGTGATGCATCGGTAATCACAAAAGGTCGTAATTTTTGAGTAAAAGGATGAAAAATACAATTAGACTCAAGAAATTTCAAAAGTTTGCGCAAAACAGTTTCATGTGAATTAGATCAAACAAAACTATCCGCAGACAGAAGAGAAAACAAAGGATTAGCAATTGTTCGAAATTCGGAATAAAATTAGAATAGTACTGTAAACTTCCAAGCACAGATCGCAGTTCATGTACATTTGTAGGTGAATTGATATCTACAAGTGGTTTGATCCGATCCACGTCAGGTGAAAACCCATCTTTCGGAACATGATACCCAAGGCAATTGATTCAGAAGCACCCAATTATGCATGTTTGCGGATTCACATTAATATTGTATCTTTTGAATCGTACAAGCAACACAGTTAGACATTTGTCATGAGAATGAATAATGACGTCGTCCTGATAAATTTCGACACCTTTGAGACCATTAACCATATCATTCATGACATCCTGGAAGATGGCAGGTGAAATATTGAGCCCAAACGGTAGGAATTTATACTTGAATAAACCAAATGGGGTGGTTATGGTCGTCAAATTACTGGTAGAATCATCAATCGGAATTTGAAGATAAGCGTCTTTCAGATCGATTTTTGAGAAAATACAAGATCCAGTAAGACGAGATAGAATAGCTTCAGGCTCCTCAGTGGTACACGTACGCTGCAATAGCCTGAAATTGAGTGTAATTCTGTAATCACCGCAGATGCGTGGTGTATGACCGTCTTGCTTCAATGGAGTAACAATCGGTGTTGCCCATTGAGAGCTATCAACTCGAATTAAAATACCACGTTCACACAATGAATCTAGAACTTTCTTTATAGGTTCCCTGAGGCCATAGGATAAGATCCGTCGTTTACAGAATATTGGATCGCCAGTAACTTCTAAATGAATAGGTGTTATCTTATAACCACCAGAAAGTTTAGAACAATCATTTAGAAGATTACGAATATTCTGTTCAGCTTTTGTAGAAGATGTCAAAGAAACATTTAGATTGAGGTCTCTCATAGCGGATAAACCCAAAATAGATGGACCGTTATTGATGACAATGAATTTACAATATATGGACGAAGAATTCTCGCTAAGAAGTGGAAGCGAACAGGTACCTAATACTGGTAAAACATGACCAGTTACACCTTTAATTACAACTTGAGAAGGTGCTAATGGAGCATTCGGATAAAGTCTAGATAAATATATTCTAGGAATGAGGGATTCAATAGAGCCAGTATCGATTATAAAAGTATGGGACTTGCCGTTGTCAAATGTGATAGTCTTGTACAGAAGATCACTCGGATTGGATGACACAGTCAGTGTTAGTGATTTTAGATTGGATAAATCTGAAGCATCAAGTTCATTGTACTGATTACACGTAATCAAATTGTATTGTTTCGTATGGTGACAAGCAGTCTTGATATGCCCTTTCTTGCCACATTGAAAACATTGAGCATTGCGATAAGGACAGGTGTATCTGGAATGCAGTTTTCCACACGATGCACAATTACCAAGATTCTTGTTTAGAACAGGCTCATTGTGACGTTTGAATGATTTAGACGGCATCGAATTTCGTGCTTGTAATTGCGTCCTCTTTTTAGCACTCCCAAACAGTATTGAGGATTCTTCTATAGATGACTTCGTTTGAATAAATTCACCAACATCTTGGTATTGTTGGCAGTATTGCTTGATATTAGTGAATGTAGGATCTTTGAGTTGGAGTAGCTGGCTATATAATTCAGTAATATTAACTTTAGCCATCAGTCTATCCCGCAAATGTATTTCAATTTGATCTCCAAATCCACAACGAGATGCTTGTGTTTGAAGTTCAAGAACAAATTCGCGGATGGGCTGATTGTTACGACGTACCAGTGAATTGAATTTAGCTCGCTCATCAGTTTCAAAGTTCATTGGCATTACATAAGCCAAAAGCAAGGACTTTAATTCTGGATAAGATTTCTTGGATGGCGGAGTCGGGTAAGGGAGGTTCTTCAAAAGTGTGAAAGCTTCTTTACCAACAGTGGTTAGAAAATGGGCACTCTCTCGCAGAAGCATGAACGTCAATAATTTAATGTAGAACTGACATTTTAAAGCCGCGACGCCAATGGTCGTAATTAGTATAGTCTAGTATCAACGGAATAATGGGAATAATAGCGAACGGAATAAGAACGAAGTCACACGTGGCATTCGTATATGTCGATATATTGTGTATATAAAAGACAAGTAAAATCAAGTACACAGTAATCAAGTATTGACAGTTTCACAATGAACACGAATTATCAACTGGAACCTGTATACTCTCTTCACAAAATGAATAAAAACCTGCTTTAGAGGTTCCATGAGGCCGTATGATAAGATACTTTGTATAAAATTGGATAAATTGATAAATCCGAAACATCAGCCTCATTATACTGATCACAAGTTATCGGTTTGCATGCCATAGCTTGGTGACAAACAGTTTTGATTTGCCCTTTTTCGCCACTTTGAGAACTTTTAGCACTACGACAAGGGGTAGGTGTATTTGGAATGCAATTTTACAAATGACGCCAATTACCAAGTTCCTTGTTTGAACAGCTTCATTATGAAGCTTGAATGATTTTGACTGATTGAGCTCTGACCGAATTGCAGCGAATTTGCTAGACGCAGTTGCGACCGGTGTTTAGCACCCTCACAGTATAGAAGATACTTCTACATATGACTTCACTTAAGTTACTTCACCCACTTCTTGGTATTGTTGGCCAAATTGCTTGAAGTTACAAAACGTAGGATATCGGACCTGTAGGAGCTTTCTACATAACTCAAAGAGACAAACTTCAACCACTAGTCTATGCCGCGATTAAATTTCAAGTCGATTTCCAAATTCACAAACATATGCTTGTGTTTGAAGTTCAAGAATGAACTCGCAAATAGGCTCATTAGTAGGACGAATAAATAAACTATATATAACCCGCTCAGCAATTTTAAAGTTCATTGGCATCACATAATCCAACAGCAGGGACTTTAATCCCGAATAATATTTCTTGGATAACGGAGTCGGATAAGAAATGTTCTTCAAAAATGTGAATGCTTCATGGCCAACAGTGGTTACAACATGAGCAATCTTGATTTCCTCAGACCATTTAATCTTGATTACATACTATAAATGAAACCGATGCAAATCATCATCTATATCTATGGCATAAGCATGAATATCCTGAATTTTCTGGAGAAATGACATTACAATGCCGCGACACAAATGGTTGTAATAGTAAAGTCTAATATCAACGGAATAACTGGAAATAATGACAAGCAAAATAAGCATGAAGTCACGACGTCGTATTCATATATCGCGGAATATATTGCGTGTACATAGAAGAGGTAAAAAATTGTTCAGTAATCAAGCATTCACAGTCTAACGATCAGCACACGTTGTCACCAGCGTCTTCTTCTAAGGCAAGTATCCTTAATTTACTTTTCTGTTGGCAATTCTGTCCTGATCGCTATTTGCTTGCTGTACTTATTTTTCATTTTGCCAGATGTGTCGCCCCATTAATATTTTAACCTTCGAAGTAACGTATATACATTTTATTATTAGTTGTTATTCAAAATAGCATAATTTTTTCAGGTAGATTTGACGTATTCTTGTTGATCGGGACTAGCGCATATCTACAATTTCATTTACTTCCTGAGGCTCTTATGAAACGATGGGATTTACACTGTATCCAAATAAAGAGCCCTCTGCTTCTGTAGATAACTTCAAACTGGTTTATATGCGTCTGAATCACATGAGTCAAGAAACAACATCAAAGGAATCATTTATGCATTTCAAAACATGATGATATAGCAAATGGACTGGACCCAGCTCTTAAGAATCAGAATATACACTTCAAACCCCCCTGTATGAATAGATTACTTTCGCGAATAGGCACAACTATAAAGGATAATAAGAAGGTTGTGTCAAAAAAGAGTTATTCATACTTCTTCCTAATAAAATATTGGTCGAAATGACGACAAATCAAAAGGGTTTATGAAAGACAGTGCAGGTTTCAGGATCATTGCAGTCTGAAATTCACACACACTCGGGTCCATCTCAAGCTTCCATCCCCAATTTGTGTTTATATGCGTCTGAATCACATGAGTCAAGAAACAACATCGAGGAATCATTTATGCATTTCAAAACATGATGATATAGCAAATGGACTGGATCCCAGCTCTTAAGAATCAGAATATACACTTCGAACCCCCCATGTATGAATAGATTACTTTCGCGAATAGGCACAACTATAAAGGATAATAAGAAGGTTGTGTCAAAAGAGTTATTCATACTTCTTCCTAATAAAATATTGGTCGAAATGACGACAAATCAAAAGGGTTTATGAAAGACAGTGCAGGTTTCAGGATCATTGCAGTCAGAAATTCACACACACCCGGGTCCATCTCAAGCTTCCATCCCCAATTTGTGTTTATATCTCACATACTTGAACATGTTTGTTTTACCCCTCACTTGTTTTGGGCTCGTGTTTCGGTTGACGTTATCGCATTACCGTGTTTCGTGTGCTTTGACTGTTTCTCAGGTAGCTTGTTTGCATAACATTTTACTGTTAGCAGGAAGTTGCCGGATAATTTTCCGTTGAAAATTTGATAATTGGTTTGGCGCATGGACTCAATGTTTGGGTAACTGTATTTTGTTGTTTAATAGAACCTCTTTAATCGTGTCTATTGAATCGTGTTTGTGCTGACTTACTCGACTTAAAACATTGGAGAGCGTATTTGTTCAGACTACGGGATCTTATTGCAGATGTTACGGACGGGTCAGATGAATATGGGATTAGGGCATCAATAGAAGCAATGTAAAACCACATGCGGAGTGATTCTTCTACAGTTGGTAATCAGTCATTCTGGAAACATGTATTCATCGTTTCCTGAAACCACGATAACGAAGCATTATGATCACTATTACCACGTACAAATACTTCCGATATTATGTATGGACGCTCAACTGACTCAATATCACTAACGTCAGTTAAAAAGAATATGCTTACTGAAAAAATGCCTTATTCCGTACTCACCTTGACGGACAACTTCCCAAGTATTAACACTCTGTGGCATACGAAGGTCTGAATGTTTTATCTTAACAAGAAACATATATAATGCAGATTCATCAGTGACAGGAACACCAGAAGTCGCTAAGTTTTCGGGGAACATGCCTCTATCATCCAGAGTTAATCTTAACTAAAACTTTCGCATTCCATTGTACCCAAACTGTAAAAAACGTTTAACCAGAAAAAAGTTTCCTCTGCCAAGCAGGCATTGCAAGCCGGGAGATATGCGCCAAAGCGATAGCAATCAAGAACCAAGTTTCTCGACTGAAAGGTTTATGCGATTCTAAAATAAAATAATAATAACTGTACAAATATACAAACCTCAAAGGTTTGAATACACATCCGAGACCTCTAATAAGTTGGATAGTTTCTGATGACAGACACAACTATAGAGAGCTATTATAATACAAAATAGAACAGGACACTTGCTCAGGACAACACGCTCGCTCACGCCGGTAAACGACCAATAAAAAAGTGCAGTCAGACAAAGTGGTAGAACATCACATAAACAAAAGTTCAAGTCAATATAGGGAGTAGGGGTTAGCAGGATGGGGAGTTGGGGGATGCACAAAATCGGCCCTAAATCTCACCCCCAGCTCAACTTACGGTTGTCGCCCCCGCCCCACCGAACCTAAGGTTGTTCCTTACATTGGGCTGTGCTCAAATAGTACAATTATAACTCTTGCTACCAACAACATAGGCCAATCCCTTAAGGACTCGGGCAGCTACAACCGACCCCACTCTCTACTCGCAACCTTCTGTTGAACACAACTTCCGTTTATCCCTCCGTAAGATCCCATCCTTCGTCCGCACTATTACTGCCCGAACCGCGCCGTCATCTGAGAGCTCACAACTGCCTACTATACCCAGCGGCCACCTTTCGCGAGGGAGTTGTTCATCCAAGAGGATCACGACGTCTCTAAAGCTTCAGTTCCTACGCACTGCGAGCCAATTTTGCTTTTACCAAGAGAGTAGACACGTACTCGTCCATCCACCGTCTCCAAAACAGCCCCCTCAAATAGTTTGCCTGATTCCAACATTTCGAGTATTGATCTGTTGTGGTAGCAGGCACTATGGAACTAACGTTTGGGTGCAACAGCAGAAGATCGCTAGGATTCAGCGCTATCAGATCTTTCACGTCTGGCTTCACAGGCAACAAGGGGCGGTTGTTCAATATACGTTCGGCTTCAGCCATAACCGTCGGCAGCACCTCATCGTCGATGGTCTGTATTTGCACCACGGATCTAATGACCTGCTTTACCGAACGAATCACTCTTTTACACATTCCCCTCTATGGCTGGCCAGTGGCAGGTTGAAGTGACACTGCACGTCGTGGGCCAGCATCCTGTCGTTGATACCCTTCAGCGACATTTTCTTGAGAACCGCGGCCTATTAAAGTCCACCCCAGCGTGGTGCGTACGGATGGCTCCTCCAGTCTACCGGTGCGGCATTCCAAAGGTCTATGAGCACCTAGTACGTCTGAACCAATGAGAATATGGATCTCAGTGTCGAGAAGGTGTGGCAGGTCAACGTTTGCGAGATATTTCCATTTCTGGCCATAGTCCGGGATAGGAGTTGATACGCACCCCGTCGGCAGGCTAGGTACCCTGAAGGCGTTATGGTTGTTCATCATCTTACCCCCTTGGTCGAAGTTGCCTTTAACTTACACCTAATAGATTCCAACATGGAGGTTCCTGAGCACGTTGAGATGCTCAGGGATATGTCTACTCCATCTAACCCCAGGGAGTTGGCGATCATCTCGTCGATTAGCGTGATGTCGGATCCGTTATCTAGCATGGCGTTCACAATGAGAGATGTTTTGGGCCCTATGATGCGAATGGGAAGTACCACTAGACAGACCCTACTGTCGACACCTAGGTTGGTAGAACCGCACGCGTTGACCCTACGCTCGACCCCTTGTTCCTGCGTGCTACAGTGAAGTAGTCGGTGATGATGGGCGTTGCACCCAGTTTGGTCGCATGGTCCCCCTATGGCGCATAAGTTGAACATGTGGCCTCTCTTTAGGCATACGAAGCACGCTCCGTAGCGTCGAACCGCCGTCCACCGTTGCATCTGGGCCATACTAAGGAACAGCTGACAGCAGTCGAGATCGTGCGGGCTCCGACACAGTGCGCATAGCACTACTTTTTCTGCCGCCGCAAATTGTCTCCCTCGGAAGGGACCAGGATGGTTCGGTCGTTGAATCTATCTTGCACGCGGTTCACTCCATATAGGGACCGCCTTATTCATAAAGCGTCCGAATCGACCCTGTCTGATTTGCGACTCTTCCTCTATCAGTTTGCAAAGATCCATAAAATGGATGTCACACTTCACTAGCGACCTCTCGTGCACCAAAATAGCCCACCTTTTCCTAAAGTCGTCCGGCAGGGTTTCCAAGATATTCTCCAGGGTCGCCATGACGTCTAACTCTCCGGCTCGGTCGCGTTCTTGCAGGGTTACGTAGCAACTGCGCATCCGAATAGCTAGGTTTGACAGTGACTCAGAACTGTCGTGGTTTTTCTTGAGGTTCTTAAGTAGGTCCTCGATAATCGCATTTGTGACTACTTTTTTCCCTACTATATATATTCTCTAGCAACTTCCACACCGTAGCATAGCTCTGCGCCGCGTTGCGACTATATACTCCCGATATGGCCTATCTTGCCGCTCCGACGCAGTAGTGTTTAATGATACTGCAAGTGCGTGCCATCGTCAACCACACATTGCTCAACAAAATATTGAAACTGACCGATGAATTTCCAGTATAAGTCTGGGTTGCCGTCGAACGGTTTCACAATTTCAAGTCGCGGTATACCTGCTCTCAACGCTGTTAGATCGATCGCCGGGGCTGGAATCTGCGGCGAATCGATTGTGTACCTCTTCACACGGGGCAACTGCTCATTCACCCGTATGGGCTCCATGTGGCCTTCAGAGCTCTGTCCGACACTCTCGGATCAAGAATTTGCTCGAAAAATGGCGTCCTCCTGATTCATGATCTCTAGCTCCTCCAGCATGCGAAGTCTTCTTCCTTGCCGTTTTCCGGCCCTATCTCCATCGAAATTTGCTGAACCCGAGTACCCAGCTTCGTTTTTTTCTGGCCTCATACCCATTATCAAGCTTATTACCAACTAAGTGAGGTTTTCTTATAGTGGGATATGAACCAAGTTTATCAACAGAAAAATTTAAAACGGGGACTTGCCGAGTCTTCTGTATCAAATATGTTTCTCCATCAGATTTATCCATGGATGGAGTGATGCCGTTACTTCATACGAATGTTCGGTTCCCATGTTCTTTCCCAAACCAAGTTTTGGGAGGTCATCACTTTGAGAATTGTAGAAAACGTTTAACCAGATAAACGTTTCCTCTGCCAAACAGGTTTTCAAAGCCGGGAGATATGCGCCAAAGCGATAACAATCAAGAACCAGGTTTCTCAACTGAAAGGTTTATGCGATTCTAAGATAAAATAATTTCTAACTGTACAAATATAAAACCTCAAAGGTTTGAATACACGTCAGAGACCTCTAATACGTTAGATAGTTTCTGATGACAGACAACTATAAAGGTTAATAGAATACAAAACAGAACACCACACTTGCTATTACAACAAGTTCGCTCACGCCGGTAAACGACCAATAAAAAAGTGCAGTCATACAAAGTGGCGCGGCCTTCGATCCGGCTACACGTCAAAAAACACCACTCAGTTACATGTGATTCCGATACGAGTAATCAAGACGCAGGTGTTGGGTTCAACTGGAGAAAAAAACAATGGCTTTATAAACAGCGGATTTAAGAAATGTAATGACAGTGAAAGAGAACATGCTGGATGAACAACTTCTTCTTTGTAATATTGGAAAATCGTGTAACTTGCTGAAAATTCATCCCATTTGGGATAAATAAAGCATTATTATTATTATTATATATTATTATTATTATTAGAACATCACATAAACAAAAGTTCAAGTCAATATAGGGAGTAAGGGTTAGCAGGATGGGGAGTTGGGCGATGTACAAGAATTTCTTTGCACAAACGATAATGATAACCAATTCGAATAACGGTAATTAAAAGATGAGTGTGGATATATGTTCTCTCATTGCCAGTAGTTTTTGAGAATCACAGTGCGCGACAATGGAATATGTTTCATACGTTTTCGACTTGGGTACTGCTTTGACGTCTGTGCGAACGTTAAAGCTTGTGTACTAGAAAACTGTTACGAACAATTACTGGTTGGTTGACGACCGTCGGTCTCGAGAGACTATGGTATTTGTCACTTCAATTTCACTTATCCAATATTCTTCTCATTTTGTATAATAATGTCTTAATTTTCTAACTTAGGTTATCACTGTTTCTGCTGGTCTGATTTTGTTTTATTTCTTCTTCTTGGCTACTTTAAAATTTAATTTCTTTCATATGTTATTGTGGGTACTAATAGTTGTGCTTATCGCTTCATTTATTTTTTGTTATTTGTGCTTTTATCTTTATTATCGTTAACATTAATTTGATCAGTACTTTTTGTCATTATTGTTATTCCTTTATTATTACTACTGTTGTCATCCGAAATTTTTTATTTCATTTACGATTTTTTACATTTACTATTTTGTCTAACTTTTATGTTATTTTAACACAACGTCGTCTGTGACTATAGAGGCCTATACTAGACAAGCGCATTTTCCACAGCCACTACAGACAACGGGCGTTCTGCTTTCAGAACGCATCTTATTTTCGATTTTTTCTTATCCCGCGACTTCTTGTGGTCTTGGTCTATTCTTTGAGCTGCTGCCCTTATGTCTCTCCGCCAGCTGCTTCGATCCGCTGCGCGTTTTTCCCAGTTCAACAGGTCGATTTCTTCGCATTTGATGTCACGCTTGACTATGTCCTTGTAGCGTAGATTCGGTCTTCCGACTGATCTGGAACCAGCGGCAAGTTCACCGTAGAGCATGGCCTTTGGGATGCGGTTTTCCTCCATTCGTGTTACATGTCCAATCGAACGTAAACTTCTGTGAGCCAGGACTGCGAACATACTTTGGAGTCCGGCTCGTTGAAGGACGACGTTGTTTGGGATGTGATCTTGCCATCGTATTTGTAGTATTTTCCGAAGATTGCGTAAGCGGAACACATTTAGTTTGCGTTGCTGCTGTGAATGTAGCGTCCATGTTTCGCTGCCGTAGAGCAGAGTGCTTGATACGCAAGACCGGTAAATCTGCATTTTTGTATTGATGGTCAGCTTCGGGTTCCTCCAGACGCGTTTCTGCAGTCGCGACATTATTGTTGCTGCTTTACCAATACGCTTGCTTAGTTCGGAATCTAAAGAGAAGTTACTGGAGATAATGGATCCCAGATAGGGGAATTCATTTACTACCTCTAGTGTGCGGCCTTCAATAGAAATTTCCGGCGCACTATTAACCACTTGGCCAATGACTTTAGTTTTGTTTTAACTGATTGTTAGATCGAATTCCTTGCAAGCACTGGCGAAACAGTTTATTATGTTGGGAATATGCAAGCATTCCCAGGAAAACACAATCACAGATCTCCCAATGAGCCTCCGTGAGGCTCCAAGTCCAGCAAGTTCATGCGTATTGGTCGCTGCTTATCCAATCAGCCCAACGACCGCACAAATGCCTTACCCCTGATTGGTGGAGCTAGCTTTTACTTCTAGAACCTTCCGTGGGCTGGACATACCACTATAAATGTAAATAGTTTTATGTAAATTTGAACCTCATTTTCCCTGCAATACATCTTTCCTTGTCATTGGTGTTTTTCCTGGTAGCAGGGCAAGAAGGGCAGACAATCTGAAGCGGAGAATCGGGTCAAATTCAGAATAAGAACCTGGGGCAAGACATAACATATTAGTCGCTGTAATCCTTCCTCGGAATGGGCTGTCAAGGCCTCATCATCCGCAAACAGCAGTTTCTTCAAAAATACTTTTCGAATTTTAGTTTTGGCCCGAAGTCGCGAAGGGTTGAATAATCCGCCGTTGCTCCTGGTGTGAAGGAATATCCCGTCATTTGAATCCCTGTAGGGGTATGCGAGCAGCATTGAAAAGAAAATGCCAAACAATGTCGGTGCAAGCACACAACCTTGCTTTACTTGATGGGGAAGGCGCTTGAAGTTGAGCTTACTTGATGGGGAAGGCGCTTGAAGTTGAGCTATCGCATTGCACCGTGCCTTGCATATCTTCGTGGAAGGCGACAATCATTTGCAGCAATTTCGGAGGGCATCCGATCTTCTTCAGGAGTCTGTATAATCCAGTTCGGTTGACCATGTCGAATGCATTTGTGAGGTCACCAAATGCTACATAAAGAGGCTTGTTTTGTTCACGACATTTTTCTTGCAGTTGATGGAGGGAAATATCATATCGATGGTTGATCTTCCAGCGCGGAATCCACATTAAGTTTCTGGATAGACTCGTTCAGCTAGAATTTGCAGTGTTTTGAGAATGACTCGAGCGAAGACTTTGCCGACGACGCTGAGTATGGAGATTCCACGGTAGTTTGAGCAGTCGCTTCGGTCTCCTTTGTTCTTGTACATTGTAATTATTTTTGCGTCGCGCAGTTCTTGTGGAACAGTTCCTTTCTCCCAGCATTGAAGTAATAGTTGATGCAGTTGCAAAAGTAGAGAAGTTCGAAGCCCAGCTTTCAGGATCTCAGCTATCATGCCATCTTGACCAGGGGCTTTCCCAGTTTTCATTTTCTTCAGAGCATATTTCAGTTCTCCAAGCGTCGGTTGATTATCCAGTATAGTCATTTCCGGCAGGTTTGGGGTAACGTCGATCGCAGAATCTGATACTGTAGTTGGATTGGAGTACAGTTCTTTATAGTATTCCGCCCACCTCTCCATCTTCTTTTGTCGGTCTGTAATGATGATTCCATTTGATGATTTCAGTGGAGCCGTTTTGATAATTCGTGGACCGAGGGCTTTATTTATGCCCTCATACATGCCGCGGATGTTGCCGAAATCAGCGGCAAGCTGAATATTTTGGCATATGTCTAGCCAGTAGTTGTTTGCACATCTTCGTGAAGTCCGCTGGGCCTCTCGTCTGTATTTTCGAAGATTTTCAAGGGTTGTTTTAGAGGGGTTATTTTTGTATTCAATGAGTGCAGTGCTTTTTTGCTGCAAATATTGGCTCCAGTTCTGCGATGCTGGCTGTGGACCAATCCGCGTTTCGTCGGTCCTGTTTGCCGAAGACAGTGAAAGCAGTGCTTCGTATTGCATCGCTTATTTGTTGCCATCTGCTTTCGACGTCATTTGCAGAGCAGGTGTTTAATTTATTTTCAATGGCAGCTGCAAAGCGATCGCGTAATTCTTGGACGGCTACCCTACTGCTGTTAATGCGGGGATGTCCCTTCAACCTTTGGTAGTTGATACGTTTAGGTTGGAGACGCACTTTGCTCCCAACGGGAGAATGGTCTGTGTCGCAATCTGCACTGTGGTAGCTGCGGGTTTCGTCGAGAAGAAGGTGTTTGTCACACAAAGGTCATGATGAGAGCAAAATTCCAGAAGGCGTTGCCCGTTTTCATTTAGATTGCCGGCGCCAAACGAGCCGAGGCATCATGGTTAAGATTCGTTGTCTGATCCTACTCGCGAATTAAAATCTCCAAGTAGATAGATATGGTCTGAAGCTGGGATTCGCTGAATCAAACTGTCCAATTCTTCGTAGAAATCATCTTTTTCTGCCACTGTCGCCGAGAGTGTTGGTACATAAAAACTTATTAGGTGAACGGGTCCGGCGGATGCGTTGAGCTTCAACGTGAAAATTCAAGGTGTATTTTTTCCACATATTTCGACGGATGATAGAAGTGTGTTTCGCACGGCGATGCCTACACCATGTTGACGAGGCTCGTTGAGTTCCTTTCCTTGCCAGTAGAATGTATAGTTCCTTTCGCGGAGGATGCCATATTCTGGTAACCTGGTCTCTTGTAGCGCAGCGATATCGACATTCAGTCGCGAGAGTTCAAGGTCAACTACAGCAGTTTTCCTCACAGTGTCCAGACCACAGTCGCTCACAGTGTTGAGAGGACCTAATGTTCGAACATTCCAGCTCACAAACGATAGATTTTGCTGTTTATTGGTTTTATTTGTGTTAGCGGGTGAGTATGTTTAGCGTCTGCTTTTCGGTGTTTCTCCTAGCTCCAAGCACCCCCTTGAAGCAGACAGACCTGGCGGGTCAGCATCTTATTGGCTGTGGGCTACCCAGCTTGAGGCCGGCGATAGCTGACCAGTAGAGCGCAATGGCCCTTCCCCTTCCCACCGTTAGTGCAGCCCGTGGCGTCGAAAATGCTTACGCCAATCAGCTTCGACTTATACCCGTATCTGCTTGCCACCCTTTGTACCTAAAAGTAATTTTAATTTTAGGAGGTTTGATTTTTTGTATGTGTGATGTTTACAAAGTGACTGCCAGGGCAATGAATATGGAGAACCTGGGGTGCCCAAAAACGCCAGGATCCCCCTCTCGGTCTCACTGATGTAATCCAAAGGAAAGCATTGCAATACATTTAGCATCAGTTTGACTGCAGGAGTTGCCGAAAGAAAGATAGAGTTTATCTTCCAGTCGCCTGAGGGACTCCACTCCCGATTTTCTGTCTGGATTTACTTCCATAGCCTTTACTTCTCCCGAAGCAATCTGCAAGGCAGCAGAGCTGAAACCCATCAGCATGGGAGCATTTTATTTCGGACTTGCTCTTGTCCTAGATAGACCTGCCTGAAGAGGCTAACGGCTCGATCTGCCGGGAAAGGTTGCAAGCCATTGGCGGCCTGTAACAGCTGCGAAGACGCAGGTGCTGGTAGTGACCATGAGCTTCCGCAGCATTGTCGCATATCAAGCGTCAGAGCATGAGAGTAGGTGAGGAATAGGCAGTCCTCAGAAATTTCTAGATTCTCTGAAGTACAATCAGTTAGCCATTCAGAATTTCAGCTCAGGCGTTCGCGGCGTCGAAGAGAATCCTCATCAA
>JALGAQ010000009.1:3023673-3056013 GCA_028829895.1 Sinotaia quadrata | reverse complement strand
CAGTTTGTAGTTCTCCGTAGTACTCGTTGGTATTCTTTCGCATCGCCAGGTAAAAAGCTTCACATACCTCCTGAGGTTCTTGTCCTTTGCTCGAAATCCTCGGCGGAAGGCTGAGATGGCCGTTATACCCGCATTATCTTTGCCAAAGAGTTTGTACACCGTGTCGTGTGTATCTCGCAAGTGTTCCCTTTTTTCGAATAAGTTTGATAACTCTCTTCAGTTGTGTTTGCTATTACAGTGGTCCTCTATGGAAGCGTGGTTCGGCTTGTATATTCGATCTTTTGAGGTTTGTGATTTACTCATTTACTGTGTATTTGATTAAGAATCGCACGCCATATAGAAGTGTCCTTTCGAGGAATTCAGTTCTTGATTGATGTTTTTGGAGCGCACATCTCCAGGTTTGAAACTACCTGCAACGGAAGAGATAACTTCATTTGGATGAAACTCTCGCAATTCAAGATTCAAGAGATAGAGAGCAGGACGTTTGAGCACGTGTGTATGCGCCTTCTTCGTGTGTTTTGACGGGCAATTTGACCACTGGGCAGTTTACTGCTCGTTGTTGACGAACACGCAACGTCTCCTTAGCTCCTGATCTCAGGAATCCGCCTAATACATGCTTAAAAGCATTGACGGACGGAGCGTTAAGAACTCTAGGTAGTAGCGAGTTATAGCGAAGCAGCTCTGCACGAGAGGCGGTAGACGTGGAGGAAAACGTCCGTTAGGCGAACCTTGAATTTGAAGTTGTGGCCTCTCATACGTTCGTTGACGGCCCTTTCAACTGTGCTGCATACCTGGGTAGTGATGGAATGCCATAAGGCGGAAGAAGAAGATCATATCAGCTCAGTGCGACGATACTTCAGGGAGAGCTGCCTGAGCGAGCTTACCATTATGGAGCCTAGGTGCTCTACGTACTCCAGTCGGGCGATCTCCCTTTTTACAGGGATAACAGTCGGTCGATACGCACTCTATCACCGATCGCATGTACTTGGCAAATTATTTGTACGTTTCTTGGGACCAGAAAGAAAACGTACTTTTGAGCACCTGCGTCAACTTCAGTCCAGCGGAGCATGCTTTGCCTGTTTGATCCTTCGTCTTGAGGTCGTTTCTTTTGTTGACTCCTAAACCTTTCATGGAAGAAACTTCTGATGGCAGACTAAAATCCAGTAGGTAGCGTGTACTGCCCAGTTTCTCGCCAATAGTCAGCGAAGTGATTGGAAGGCGATTCTCTGATGAGTATTTGCCGAAATTGTCTATATCTATCTGGAGGTCCGCGATGTCCTGGGACTTCTGATTTCTCTCCATATCATTAAGCCGTCCGCAAAGAGTGGGCACTGTGATTTCAACTCTCCTTATCCGATCGGTCTGCAAAATCTTGCCGTCGATGCCGTTACGTCGAAGCTGGCGGTGAAGTAATCGATGATTGATTTTATTGAAGGCTTTGCTTAAGTCAATGAAGATTACATGCGCTGACATTCGCTTATCGTCTGCAGTGCACGGGGTCTGTTTTGCTAGGATCAAGTTCATATGATTTCTCCTTGATAAATCCGTGCTGTGCCGGCCAGTTGAGATTGTGTTTGGCGATTTCTTCTCGGAGATGTTCCAAAACCTTGACAAATATCGGGGTCTTGCACACTGACCGGTAATTTTCGGTCTACTCCTTACTGCCTCCCTTGTAGAGTTGTTTGATGAGTCTGATTTTTCAGTCTGAAGGAAGGTTACAGTATCCAACTAACAACGGATGTTATCCGCTATTGTAGGAGTGATAACTTGTGCTAGAGTTTTTTGGCATAAGTTGGTGAAGGCACTCTGGACAAGAATCATTTGAATTATTGATCTTCCTCAGCATATTTTTGACTCTTGCGACTGAAACATATGCGTCGTCTTGGGGTTTGACGAATGTAGGAGAGTTATTTTGAGAGTTAAGTTGTCTCCCGGAGTATCAACAGGCGATCAAATGCAGCTGTATTGGCCAGGTAGCCTTCCATTAGTCGTCCTGCGCGACGAATCAATTACAGTCAACCAGGTCCGGAACATCGCCGGCCTGGTGGATCCTGCTGTTTATGTACGTGAAGATCCGTTTTGGTTGAGTTGCCACTACATTGATTAGTAGTTCATTGTACTGAGTTTTCCACCACCGAGTTTCTGCTTTGCATTTGTTGCGAACGGAATTGTGAAGCTCATGATCGTTGGATAAATATTGACGCCTGTCGGTCCAAGGCTCGTTTTCCTGAGCTGCTGGAGAACCATTATATCTATGGAGATCCACGAAGGCCTCTTACAAGCGCACCCCAGTGTTTTAAGCGGGACGCAGAGGGTGCAGAGGATTTTGAAATATCGCCTCAGAAGTTCTCGTTTCTCTTCCACTGAGGCCAGATACCCCGTGTTCCAGTTCACTTTTTTCCGCAGGCAGCATCATCGATACAGCTTCCGTCTTCCGGAAATCGGCTACGAGTTCAGTGCTCACGCGTTGCCTTGATTGCAGATTTAAAGCAGCACATGAGGTTGCGTGGTCGCTGAATCCTAGAGGCTCGCGGATGGATACCTGCTCTACTGATTGTTCGTGATTCGTTAATAGAAGATCCGGGCATCAAGGGATAGCGCTAGCGTCGAAGCGTGTAGGTAAGAACACATGTTCCCCCAGTGCTTACGAAATCGAAGAAAGCCCCCTAGTTGGGTGTAGCTGCCATGAATAAACCCTGGTATTTTCAATCGATGTGCGGTAGGTTTAAATCGCCCATCAGACAAAGTTGCGAAAAGTAGGCGAGGGTGTCGATCCTTTGTTATTATAAGTTCCCTGGGCTCCTTACAGTAGTCCCAACGTGGTGCGAGCACCAGATGAAGGAAATAGAGCCACCCAAATCCGTTCCGACAGTGATTGGTGTTGCGCTTTGCGGAAGGTTTCTTCGATCTTAGCTTGTTTGAGGCGTATAGTCTTATTCCTTCATGTGGACTGTAGGACCGGTCGCACCTATATTAGATGCAGCCAAGGATGCTGACTTCAGTGTCGGTGATGCCTTCGTGCAGCCATGTTTCCGTCACACCAAAGAAGCTGGGCTTGTGCTCGATGAAACACAGTTGCAGTTCATCAATTTTACACAACAAGCTTCTTGCATTCGTAAATCCTATTAAGATGTCCTGGGTGATGTCACCAATAGGGCCATTAATGTGTTCGTTTCCCTGCGCTTTTGGCGGTGACATACAACCCGAAAATTTGAGACAGCGATGTTTGATTCTCCTTGGCTTCTACGACGATTGCCCTCCTGGACGGAGATTCGCAGGTGTTCATGGTCGGCCTTTGATAGGTCCGGATTCATGGACACAGCTAATCTTCTGAGTCTAACGCCCTTAGAGAGAAACGTTTCAGCGGATTTCTAACTATCTAGGACGATCTTCGGTGGTGGCGGCCTATTCGCAATAGGACAGATGTAAATTAGTTGTACCTTAACGTCGGGATTGCCAGAGAGCATAATAGTTTTATTTATCTTAGGGACTTCGGCCGCGTCATGAGCTGTTCGGTCGGAAGAGCTCGCTTCTTTTTTCTCCGAAATCCTGAATAGCATTATATTCCTTTCCCATGACGAATATTTTTATCCTTGTAATCGCTAGCTTGGGCGCAGGCGGTGAAGTAATAAATTGTTTAGAAGGGGCTTTCGGATGAATTTCCTTATTTCGGCGAACAACTTAAACCTAGCCAAGGTGCTAACGGCATAAACAACTAACTGAAGCTATAATAGATGGGCTTCTCGAGCTAAATGGGGCTGTCATCCAAGGCATACAGCGCTTTTTAGGGGTGCGTGTTTTCTTTTTCACCTAAGAAATTGGGAATGCAGGTTTAATAACATCGCTCGTAATAACGTACGACATTACTATCTATGGTAGTTGGAATCTGAGTGTTGGATCTAACATTGCGAAGAGCTTGGAAGGTCGTCTGCGAGCCAGGAGTGGGGACCCTACTGCTTCTTGGTCTTCAGGTTGGCGCTGCTGACTGGGCAAATTCTAAAATACCTATGTCCCAATTACCGCAATTAAGTGCACACGCTCATATGAACACTTTTGAAGTGCACTATATAGACAGCTCGAGACTTTGAAAACCTGATGTGTTCCAAACGTCCACATATGAAATAATGAGTGGCTTCAGGATTTCCGGTTGGGGGAAGGAATATTAGGCCCGAACACGCACAAGGCTCAACGGTGTCGGTGGATCAAATAGACTTCCCTGATGGAGACCAGATCAATGGATAGAAGACACGGCAAGTCTCAAATGTAACTTCTCATGTTTATAAACCTGGTTCGCGTCCGGTAGTTTAGCAGGCTTCATATGCTGACATTAATTGTAGCCATTAAATTTAACATCAGTTTGTTCCCCATAATTTAGTTACTAGCCCACGTTATAATATGTGTAGGATTGAGGTTTATATTGTCTATATCTCACCTATCCGATTTAGAGAGCGTGGTAGTCATGGTCAGAAGAACCTTCACTGAAATTAAGCTTGAAAACGAGAACACGAATGTTAAAGACGAAATGGAAGAAAAGCGTCGCATTGTAGCGAAACTGGAGCTTATTGAACGGAACGAGTTCATGGAACTTGCGAACAACTGTTCTAAATTTTCAGGGTCAAGCTCAGCCAAAGGTAGCTGAGAAGAGGTCCAGATAATTTGGAGTTCACTAACTTCGAAAGTTACGCATTCAGCTCACATCCACCCTTCGTAAACGGTCAATGTACTACCCTATTCAAACCGCACCTGCCCCAATTAGTCCATCTAGAGTTTCACGGGAACCCCATGCATTATTCGAAGTTTATGGAACAAATCCAATATTTAATTGAACAGTTAGTATTAGACAACGGGTTATTACTGGTGTATTTGATGAATCAGCGCACAGAATCAGCGCAAGAAGCTATCTCTGAATACTTTGGGAATGATCCCAAACGTTGCTACGCCACTGGAAAGGAGCTCCTCGGGAATACGCTTGATAGGAATCATATGGTAACGAGTACCATAATCCAGGACTTACACAGAAGGCCGAAGAAAACTTACGACGACTCAGACGCAATGGTAATGATACGAAGACGTATGCGGAAATGCCGATTGGTAATCTAGCAAAATGGTCACGAGACCGAAATGAGCACAATGATCATTTTAGAACCTATCGTGTGTACTCTACCCAACGACGCTAGGCGCAGTAGGGCAGGGATGGCCAGCGGCAGAATAGGCAACGGTGGGGAGGTGGCTTTCTTGGACCAGCGCAATCGGATCCCGCAGCTTGGACAATACGCTCTCCAATATTCTAAGTCGAGTAAGTCAGAACAAATACGATCCAATAGACACTATTAGAGAGGTTCTATTAAACAACAGTTATAACAAGCGAAATACAATTACCCAAAGATTGGGGTCTATAGGTCAAACCAATGATCAAATGTTTCAACGGAAAATATCGGCGACCTTCCTGCTAATAATAGAGAGTTATGTAAAGAAGCTACCTGAGAAACAGTCAAAGCACCCGAAACACGGTGATGCAATAACGTCAACCGAAGCACCAAGGCAAAACAAGTGAGGGGTAAAACAAACATGTTCAAGTATGTGAGATATAAACAGAAAATGGGGGATGGAATCTTTAGATGATTTTGGAACGTACAGCATTTTCATTGCCAAAGCGATGTTTAATGAGTTTGCAGGTGAGGTGGTTGAGGCAGACGCTGAGCTGGAGCCTGGCACTGATTTTTAGTTGAAACTTGAAGCTATTGACCATGCCACTCTAATCCGAGGATTATGTCGTTTCACAGTCCCAGGATGAAAGTTTCCTGTCTTCTGATTTCATTGCTTTCTTTCCATTTGTCCAAGGAAGTTGAATTGTCTTCTTTTCTGTCTCTGGAAGCTGATTTTATGACTGAGGATGATCTTAGCTATCCAAAAGGCGTGATTGCCAACGTTTCGTGACATGATGAATATTATTTTTCCTGTGATTCTCTTGCGGGATTCTTCGACTCTGATCATGTTGGGTTAACTAGTTCTTCGATACTTTATTTCGACCATTTGACGCCCCCAAACTGTTCACCGTATAATGGCAAGCAACAATCATCAATATTGTTGATCGTCATTTGGGGTTAACGGAATGCAATAAGTAAGATGCATTTAATAGAAGGCAGCGAGTAGCATGAGCCTCTAAAGGGCTGACTTCCGCTGTTGTAGCAACAGTTTAATTGTTCTATTTCAGTGTGTGCCAGCGCAGGGCAGAGCCTTAAGTCGATGACCGGTGGCGAGGACCATGAAGCTAGTCAACGGCCTGTAAGGGACGTTGAACTATGCCGGGGGTAGTTAAAATAGTGGCTGATTTGGTGAGCGGTGTAGAAGAATTCCATCCGTGCATTCTTAATTGCCTTTGGTGGTACTGCCAGCCTATCCTATTGATCTATCCTAGAGTTGATAAACCGTTCTGTTTTATGACCTTTGTGACCTTGCCAACTTTCACTTTGATGACAGCGTGACGGTTGTGCTGGTGTATTTCTCGTGTTTGCTACATTAGTAATCCTCTGTGTAAGAGTACATAAGCGTCTTTGGAGGAATTCGGTTCTTGATTGACATTTATTGCAGCGCATACCTACGGGTTTGAAACTACCTCTAACGGCAGAGAGAGCTTTATTTGGACAAAGTTTTTACACAAAGCTTGGAAAATTTGGTTGACGCCAAAATTTCTGAGTGCATACCTCCCATACGGATAACTAACACTAAATTTCATTGATATACGGTCCAAATACCCTTAAAACGCAATTGAGCGCGAGCAATCATGCGAATTGCAATGCAAAGCACCTACCGAGGTTACTATCAAACGGAAACCAAATTGTTATGCACAATCATTTTCCATAGAGCGGAGAGACCTCATGGTGTTAGACTACATGGATGTTAAGATGACATGGGACATTTATTGTTGAAAATTAGTCAATCACAGTTCATCGGGGGTTAATAGCGGGCAGTTTAACCTCGATGGTTCAAGGCCAATGTAGTTGGGCTTAAACACATCATTATTCCGATTTTTCTGTCATGAAGATATTTCCAAGTGAAAGGATTCACTGTTTCGCTTTAGCCTGCTTCCTCTGTAGAAAATCGGAATAGACATAACTGAGAGATTGAATAAACAAAGAGAACGTAGAAAGCGGGGGAAAAACGTACTATCGTAAATTTGTTGAATGGTCAATGGAGAGATATTGTGGGAAAACTTGTTCTAATTCCTGCTCTAAACACTGTTCTGTTCTCTGTTCTGGAGCTCCACATTGATTGCAAATACCATTGGAAGGAGTCTGGTCCCGAAGTTAGCCTAAAGTGAGTACTTTGGATTTACGCAGACGTGTTTCCTAAAGATATAACGTACGTAGAATTTAGTTTTGATGAATTTGAAATCAGTTCGCCCCAATGACTATGAACTTTTTATGACACTGGTCATCTGCGTACTATGGGAGTCTAGGAAACACTGAAACTGAGCATTTTGGTCCGCTGAGAAAGTGCTAAACGGGTGATTTCTATAAATTAAATATCACCGAGAAGCTGATTATATCGCATTGTTAAACACATGTAGTGCGGTTGATCGTAAACTGGTCTAATCACAACTTTCGTTCAATAATAATAATATTATAATAATGCTTCGTTTATCCCAAATGGGATGGATTTTCAGCAAGTTACATGATTTTCCAATATTACAAAAAGAAAGTGTTCATCCATCATGTTGTTCTTCACTGTCGTTCCATTTCATAAATCCGCTGTTTTCAAGGTCAGTGTCATTTCTCCAGTTCAACACATCACCTGCACCTTCATTACTCATATCGGAATCACATGTAACTGAGTGGTGTTTTTGACGTGTAGCCGAATCGAAAGCCGCGCCAAGCGAGACTTTTAAGCAACACGCAAATACCGCAGACTGCGATTTGATAACCTCGACAGTCCCAACAGCGATCCTTGTAAAAGAATCATGATTCATTCCCTATCCATCCTAACTTAACCCCTAACCCTGTGATTCCCATTGACTATGACCCATCGATATAATGTTTGATTAAGTTACCACACTTTCCGCATTTTAATTCTTATCTTTTGATTCACGGGTACTAAAAGCGTCTTCCTATGAGATAACTCACTTTTGATTAATTATTCCATTGAAAATTACTTTATAGCCAATATTTGTTTTGCTGTAGATATTTCCCCTTTTGCGCTAGTTGTTTTGCTCTATTTGCGTGAACATTAAATGTAATATACATATATTTTTATTATTGGTTATGATTTAGAATCGCATAAACTGTTTCAATAGAGCAAACGTGTTCACCGGGACTTGCACATCTCTCCAGGTTCAATAAATTTCTCAAGCTCTCATCAACAGATCGGAGGTACAACCTATTCAAAATCAGAGTTCTCGGGCAATTACAGGGCTCAGAAGCATTCTGATTGAAGATTCTTATCATCTTTCCATAGGATACAATTATGACTTGTTCATCACATGTTCGGATATTCTTGCTGTCGAATATTGCCTTTCCTGCAAAGCAGTACTCAGTCGGACCATTCTAACCCATTCATTTATGAATGCCATCCCTTTACCTGCATTCATGTGTGCATTATGTTCAGCCAGCTACCATGGAGTTGCCTGACTTGTCCATGAAAACTCGCATCTACATCGCGTCGTACAAGGACTATACCAGTCATCTTGTGAAGGAAGAGGAAATTAAGCGCAGGCACCTGAATGTTATATTTTTACAAATAGATGAATGAATGTATAGACAGTCTTGGTGACCATTTTGTCTCAGCGTGTGAGTACGGACATATTAGTGCAAATAAATCTTGTGGATTGAAAATCTCTGGTGACAATTTTATGTTGTGCTAATTTAAAATAAATATCTATGTGTGTTGTTCGATGTTTATATTGACATCTTGAGGATTGTGTTCCAAGCGTTTGTTGTAATTTTGCTTCAAAATTACTGTTAGTTGTAGCATTGATGATAATAATAACACTATAATAATCATTATTATTGGTAAAAGTATTATTATTAGTTGCTTCAGAAGTTTCTTTGAGTAAATTGCTTTCTGACTGACAACAAACTGGCGCTTATCCCCCAGCTTTACTTAACCTGTAAAGGCAGGTGAGCTTCAGTCAGTTGACTTTTAAGATGGCTCCCTAAAATTTAATTTTAGGAGCGATATATAGTGATATGGCGCGTTGATTGAGATTTCTTTATCACGAAGGATCAAACACAAATGGTAAGGAAAAATAAAAGAACTTTCACCTGAAGTCCAGAATGCATAAACTTAAATGAGCCTATGAGACGAACTTTGTGAAATAGCATCCGACCGGATATGTGGCTCCGAATGCTGAAAGTAGACACTGATGAAATTACAAATAGACGACGGATTGGACCAAACAAGGCCGCAAAAGATAAACTCTCCAAAGTATCTAGCATGGTTGCTGGACGTCACATTGCTCAGATAGTGTCTTCCCGGTGTGAAGCTGGTAGAAGTACTGGATGATAATCCTGAACGTTATTATAAGTTCGTCAGCTGATTTCGTTACTTCTTGGGGCAATGTCTGATGAATGCCTGTAGTAGCTAACCTTACCTCAAATACCATTTTGCCGGCCAAGCCAGATAAGCTAATAATGAAACTGAGAAGACTGCGTCCGAACACGAAGACTGTGATACAAATAAGACATGGATTAACTAATCACAAATATCTTCGTTGATGACTTACTTACATGTCTAAGCGAATTCCATGATAATGACCAATCCTTCTCGGGATAATCAATCGGTAGGCTGAACTACAATGCCTCGCTACTGCTGTGAAACCAACAAGAAGATGTTTGAAGAAAGAGACCTTGAAAGGATAAGCATAGATGTAAGAACTTATCCAAATAAATTCTCTCTGCCGTTGCAGTATGTTTAAACCCGGAGATGTGCGCCCAAAAAATATCAATCAAGAACCAAGTACCTCGATAAACGCTTATATACACGCGATTCTAAATGAAATATACATTTAAAGGAGTACATCACAACAAAAAATATACTCCGAACAACCTTAACACAATAGATCACCAATACAGCGAAACACAACTGGAAAGAGTTACCAAAGTTATTCGAAAAAGAGGGAACACATGCTAGATACACCATTACAATCTTCACGCTGTCACCAAAACGAAGTTCATTGAAGGTCACAAACAAGAAATGCATAGAAACAAAATTCAGGTCAATATGGGGACTAAGGGGGGCAGCAGGGGCAATTAGGGATGCACAGGGGGAATCCTTCTACACTACCCACCAAATCGGCCACTATTTCAACTCCCCCTGACCTGGTTCAATGTCCCTTTCCACCCCCAACTAGCCTTTTGGTTGTCGCTGCCGCCCACCGACCTACGGCTGTGCTCTGCGCTGGCACACACTGAAATTATTATTAGTGAAATTACGATTATAACTCTTGCTACAACAGTTGCAAGCCAGCCCCTTAGAGACTCAGACGACCACAACCGACGTACTAATCGGAGACTTTTGATAAAACACATCTTAATTATCGCATCGCGTTAACCACAAATGAAGATCAACAACATCACATCTTGATGATTTTTCTTTACCATAATACAATAAATTATTTGGGTGAGGCAATTCCTCGCTCCATCCAACATGACGAGGGAGCGCAAATTGATTTTCATCGGGACCTGAGACGGCGAGACAGCAATCAATGTGAGCATCTGGGTAAGTCGAATTTATTGAAAATTCTACAAAGGCCCACAGCCTCAAATGTTTATGTAGAAAGTAAATATAAATCGAGAGCTGCACCAAAAGCTACATTCCGGAGAAAATTGTTCCAAATGTTCGAAATAAAGTCTCGTGGGAACCAGTTGCCTCAAAACGACGAGAGTCGAACGGCTTAGAAATATTGCCTAATTCAGCGGTAGAATCACAAGAAAATAAGATTCTTCCTGTAACCAAACGTTGGCAATCCCATCCTTCAAAGAGCTAATATCATCTTTATGCATAGTATCTGCTTTGACAGGCGGAAAGGAAGATAATTTTAACGCTTGAGAATTGCACAACTCAAGCGAGACGTTTTAACTCCATTTACGCCCTGGGCTCTGGCTATCTTTTCTTTGATCAAAGTGACGTCCGAGCCGTTATCCAAAAGTGCGTTAGCCATCAGCTTCTTCTTGGGACCCACTATGCGAACTGGTAGCACACCTAAGAAGACCTTACTCTCAGTGCCCGACCTGGTCGACCCACAGGTGTTAAACTTAAGGCGAGATCTATTTCCCGTTTGACATAATACAACAAGCGATGGTGATGCGCTTTGCATCCGTCCGCTCCGCAGTATTTATCTACAAAGCATACTTCGCACCTGTGACCGTTCCCGAGACACACGAAGCCCACAAGATAACGTCGCAAATATTTTATTTTTTGTAATATTGGAATGCATGTAACTGGCTGAAAATTCATCCCATTTGGGATAAATAAAGCACTATTCTTATCTTATAACGTCGCACCGCGGACCACCTCTGAGTTAGATTCATTATGAGGAACGCGTGGCAGGAATTTTAATTCATGAGGCTTTCGACGGAACAGGCAAGTTACTTCTTTTCCCGTTGTCGAGAATTGTCTCGCCCGAAACGGACCTAAATCACTCGGTCTATTTTTCTTCCGTACGTGCGGTGATTCTCTCCATACGAGCACAGGTGGTTGCATAAACCGGCCGAACCTCTCCTGTCTGAATTGTGACTCTTCCTCAACAAACTTTCATAGATCCATGAAATGGACATCATGCCTGAATTTTGACCTCTCCTGTGCAAACCTAGCCCATCCTTTTCTAGCATCATCAGGAAGAGTCTCAACGATCTTCACCAAAGTCCGCATGGCGTCCAGCTCTCCAGTGCAACTTCGCCGCTGTAATGTAATGTAGCAGTGGCGCATCTTGATTGCTAAGCATGCTAGCGATTCAGCATCGTCGTGGGACCTCTTGAGATTTCACAGCAGAGCTTCGATGATTATATCAACGACTAATTGGTCTCTACCGTATAAATTCTCTAGTAGTTCCCATGCCATAGCGTAGCCATGCTCCGATTTGTGACTTTCTATCTCAGATATCGCCTCACTTGCCTGACCGGTACAGTAATGCTTCAGGTACTGCAGCCTCGTGCCATAATCGGGTATACACTGTTCGACGAAATAGCGGAGTGTTTTGACAAATTTCCAGTAACGCTGCGGGTAGCCGTCGAATGGCTGCACTACCACTACATGGGGGCAGAGAGCTTCTGAATGTCGTGAGAACAAATGTAGGAGCTAAAGTTTGCGTTGAATTTATTGCGAAGTGTTTCATGTGTCTTAAACGCTCGTTCACATGAATTCTATCTTAGATTCCTATCGCTGAGCTCGGCCCAGCATCTTCAAGACGAAGCTGGATCTTTCATTTGGATTCATGTTCCTCGATGCATATTAATCTTGCTATCAAGTGACGCTTTTCTTCACGTTTGTCCTCCAAATTTGGGTACTCACCATTACTAGATGGATCAACGGGATAAATGTGACTAACACCACCAATAATCCTACGGCTGTCGTTATGCGGGCTGTTAACAATGTCATGGGTACAACGCTGATCGTATCTAACATTAACATCAACAAATGGAGTTTGGCTTTTAACTAGAAGTGAACTACGTCGATATACAGGAGAATTTAAAAATCGGGACATTACGCATCTTCTGAACGTTATCCTGGTCTCTATCCGGGAGGTCCATTCAATCCATTAACAACGCTGTGTCTTGCGCGTATTCGGCCCAAAATTCATTGCCGAAACCAGGTTTTGGGGAAAACATTTTGAGAATTGTAAGAACTTATCCAAATAAATTCTCTCTGCCGTTGCAGTATGTTTAAACCCGGAGATGTGCGCCCAAAAAATATCAATCAAGAACCAAGTACCTCGATAAACGCTTATATACACGCGATTCTAAATGAAATATACATTTAAAGGAGTACATCACAAACCTCCAATTTCAAAAAAATATACTCCGAACAACCTTAACACAATAGATCACCAATACAGCGAACACAACTGGAAAGAGTTACCAAAGTTATTCGAAAAAGAGGGAACACATGCTAGATACACCATTACAATCTTCACGCTGTCACCAAAACGAAGTTCATTGAAGGTCACAAACAAGAAATGCATAGAAACAAAATTCAGGTCAATATGGGGACTGAGGGGTCCAGCAGGGGTTATTGGGGGATGCACCGCAGGAATTCTTCTACAATAGTACTGTCATATATACCTAGATGCGGATGGTTTGTTGATGGACGACAGAAACAGATTTGAAGTTGATGTAAAAATCATCGACTTTGAAAAGGATGCTTTATTTCGGTGAGGTCATTTTGGTCGATTCATGCAACCGCATGTACTCTCAATAGGCTAGGCTAACTGCATATCATACAGATGCAGATTTTGAAGGAGACGAGTATTTTCCGTCGAGATAATTATTGACGAATGAAGAAGTGCTGGCATGATCCTATGCTACAAAGTCACGGATAGGAGTCGGGTCAATTGTTCTCCATAATAACCCGAAAATAAACAATGGGCTATCTGGCCATTTACCGGATATTGCAAACGGCTTAACAGCGATTACATATTTTCAGAATTCTTTGTGGATGAAACTTGGATCTGATCGTTAAACAGCAGCATTTTTTCGGAAATTTTAAGGGCTTATTACATTCATCTGCCTGATGAGGATTGCCATAAAGTTGCTCCAAAATTGTGTGTGCCCTACTATAGGCTATAGCCAACAATCTTTAACAGCGACTTTCGCCGTGCATTTGCGGTAATGCTTCAACTGCAAGAGTCGTTCCCGAGGGTCGGATACTCTTGATTTAACATCTGCAGATAAACAGATTATATTCCAGTGGATTACCCTCAAAAATGCAAAGTTCAACCTTAGGTAAGGTAACACTACTAAGAGCGGTTACTTAGGCTTCGATTTGACATGCTCTATTCGACTTCTTGAAGACTGTACGTAGCGACTTGTGTGCTACGTTTGCCTCGTAATCATTCAGATATTCGCTAAAAGCAGGGCACGATTTTGCTACTTTACTGTTTATAGTCATTTACCTCCCCACTGTTCCTTTCGTTAATAGTTCTCAGCAGCCGTTGTATCTCGCGGCGTTGCTTCTCTAACTGCAGGTTCTGTTCCTCAAAAATTTAATAAGTAAGTAAGTAAGTAAATTAAGTAGTACTAGTAATACATTACTGCATTACTGCTAGAAACACCAAAGCAATCAGAGACTAACCTCGTCTCGGATGAGACCTGTCGGCGATTCCTTTCCGTATCCAGTGATCCCGGTTTCTCCTGCGATGCCACTGAGTTCGAACACTTCAACGGATTCATTGTATTAATTCTTCTTTGGAATTCTTCGGAACTTTAAGATCTTCAATTATATCCCATAATTTGGACAATACGCTCTTCAATATCCTAAGTCGAGTATGTCAGAACAAACACGATCCAGTGGACACTATTAGAGATGTTTTATTAAACAGCAATTATAACAAGCAAAATACAATTACCCAAAGATTGGGGTCTATGGGTCAAACAAATGTTTAAATGTTCAACGGAAAAATATCGGCGACCTTCCTGCTAACAATAGAGAGTTATGTAAACAAGCTACCTGAGAAACAGTCAAAGCACACGAAACATAGTGATGCGATAACGTCAACCGAAGCACGAATGCAAAACAAGTGAGGGGTAAAACAAACATGTTCAAAGTATGTGAGATATAAACAGAAAATGGGGGACGGAAGTTTGAGATGGACCTGGGAATGTGTGAATTTAAGACTGCAACGATCCTGTTACGTAAATGTGGTACCATCTTATTCTTTTAATTCTCCCTTTTAGATTACTTTTTGCTTCTGCTACCCAAAATTCAAAACATCATATTAGCTGGTATTCGGAAAAATCTCAATGCCAAAGAAATACTAAAAGCTTATGCGCTTTCAAAGTACTGATTGCGTTACCGTTAAATCTCATAAGCGGAAATGAAAATATGAAACAATATATATGACATATAATATATGAATAATCAGATCAGAAAAGAGTTCGATGTGAACTTACATCAAAATAGATGCTCTAATATAGGAGACATTGTTTTGATGTCCTTAAATGTGGTCAGTTGAACAGTCATCGAAATTCATGCCGTTTGGAGCATCTTTTAGGCTTTTGGGAACCGTAGGATGTCCCCAACACTTCCTCTTGTAAAACAAACTTCAACATACACTTTTTGATGGTCCATCTGCAATGTCTTCATGGATTGGTTCGGCGTCAAGCAATTTATGAAACCTTATTGGTTTGATTCTGGCTGTGTAACCGGTTTATTGTGTTGTGTTCGTCTTTGTCTGCTCAAAACTCAGGTATAGGTCAATTCTTTTGGTAAATGGGCTGCGGTTATCGATTCGTATAACTTCTCTGGGTAGCAGTGGTGATGTTTAGGCGATATCCAACTGGAGGCGACAGTAGTACCCATGGATTACCACTAACACATACTTGCACTTGTTATGTTGACGTTATCTCATTCCATTAGGTGGTTGGATCATGTTGAACTTGCTGATGCTGCATGGCTACAGTCGGGACTAGGAAGTCAAAATCTGCTGGTATGGCATAATCGTTCTTTGTGTCCATGGTGGTTGGAGTTCCCTCAGCGATGTTAATTGAAGGAACAGGAGCGGATGTATTGACAAGTGCCTGTGGCGACATTAATTGCAATCAACTTGCAAGCAAGGTAGACCTCCAGCCGAATTCAAACATTTTACTGTGGTCAATCAATTGTCTGCCGTCGCAGCGATAAGTCGCGTGCCCGTATGGATCGAAAGGATTTGGATATCACAGGTCTTCCGCTTGTGTAATGACCTAATGGTCATTACGTTGTCACTTTCAGGCCTTTAAAAAATGAAATATAGCTACCATACAATGTGATTTTCGGTCTTCTGATTGTCAACATTCGGTGAGCAATAATGGTGGTTGGGTCTAAGTTTCTACATGCCACATTGCTAGCAACAGGCGGAGCTTTCGCTACTCGGGAGCTAGATTTGTGCGGGCACAATCCCCCTGATAAAGATTGATTTCGCCAAGCCATCCAATTCCCGCGAAGCCCGAGCCCCGATTTTCAAGTTGCGAGATAGGTCTCAACTCGTGTGAACGAACGTGGAGACAGAAGTGAAACCTTTCCGAATCATTGCCGAGTCTTGCTTGATGGATAGGCACTGCTTTCATTTGCATATTCTTGTATCGATGGCGGAGTATAGTACGTAATCTACCGTGAATGATGACCACGTCCTTTAGTCTACAAATGTTGGAAATTTTATTCCATTCCCTTCATCATCTTTGTTACGTTCGTTGTTCAGTCTTGTTCTGAGTTGAACGTGGATTATACTATCGGGATTCTTTCAAATTTTCCTGTTGGTTTACTTGATCATTCTTGCCAGTCTGGGTTACTTCTGCCACATATAAACACCAAGAGCAACAAAACTACCAAGGAAAAATACCAAGGCTAGAGAAATAATAAAAGCCCATGCCGAGTATGAAATGTAAGTCCCATAATTAGAAAACAATAATCAATATTCTATAATAAATAACCCGACCAGAAAGGAGTGTAATGTTAACTCACATAATAATATGCGCTCCAAAATTATGCGAAATTGATCCATTGTCCTTAAATAAGATAACATTGAAGAATAATCGAAGTAAGGTTTCTGAGAAATTCAGGATATTCCCAACATTCGTATAGATTGGAAGTCTGAACATTGCCTTAAACAAATACATGTATGTAATAGAATGAGAAGAACGGTCAGTAGTATAATTCGACTCTGTACTCTATAACAATTTTCTCCGTATTCCCCAAAAATGATACTAAAACCAATCTAGCGGCTAAGTGCTCTTCTGTCAAGATGGGTGAGTAATCTTTCATAGAACATCCTGTAAGTCTTATCCGTTGATATTGAATGATTGGCTACCGTCAGTCTCGAATGACTTTGGTCTTTGTCACCCCAGATTTTTTAAAAATATCTTTCACCTTAGTCTGTACTTCCAGTTTCTTCGTTTTTGCATTTACACATATATATTCACACCTTGATTTTATTTTATTTACTGCACCGTCGTCTGTGGATGTAGAGGCCTATGTTAGACTGGCAGAGTTTTCCACAGTTACTACAGGCAACAGGTGCTTGATTTCATAGACACGAGCTTTGTCTGGTTGTTCTCTTGATCCGAGGCTTCATGTGGTCTTGGTCGACATTTGCAGCTGGTGCCTTGATTAGGTTTCTCCAGTTCTTTCGGTCCGCTGCATGTTCTTCCCAATTTGCCAGGTCGATTCCTCCGGTTTTCATACCTCGTTTTGCAGACGTCAGTATAGCGTAGTTTTGGTCTTCCAACTGACACGAACAATTTGCGAGCTCACCAAACAGCACAGCCTTTGGTATGCGATTTTAGTTCATTCGCTTCACGTGGCCGAGCCAACGCAGACGTCTGTGAGCCAGGAGAGCAAACATACTTTGGAGTCTGGCTCGTTGCAAGACGGCGTTGTTTGAAATGTGATCTTGCCAATTTTTGCGTAATATTCTTCGGAGATTTCGTAGATGGAAGACGTTGAGTCTGCGTTGCTGGTGTGAATACAGCGACCACGTTTCACTGCCGTAGAGGAGGGTGCTCAGCACACAAGACCTGTAGATTTGCATCTTTGTGTTTTTAGTCAGCATCGGTTTTTTCCAGACGCGTGTATTGAGCCGGGACATCATTGTTGCTGCTTTGCCAATACGCTTGCTTATTTCGGAATCAAGGGAGAGGTTACTAGAGATAGTGGATCCCAGATCAGAGAACTCATTTACTACCTCTAGTATGTGTACATCAATCTGAATTTCCGGCACACTTCTAACCCCTTGGCCCATGACCTTGGTTTTGTTTAAGCTAATGGTCAGGCCAAATTCCTTACAAGCATTGGCAAAGCAACTTATTAGTCGCTGCAGTCCTTCTTTAGAATTGGCCGTCAAAGCCGCATCGTCCGCAAAGAGTAACTTCCTCATGAACACTTTCCTGATTTTGGTTTTTGCACGAAGTCTTGCTGGGTTGAATAATCCACCATCACTCCTGGTGTGAAGGAAAATCTCATCGTTTCAATTCTTGTAGGCATTTCTGAGCAGCAGAGAGAAGAAAACTCCAAAGAGTGTTGGTGCAAGCACACAACCTTGCTTTACTCCATTCTTAAAAGGGAATGCGTTTGAGGTTGAGCCATCATATTGCACCGTGCCGTGCATATCTTCATGGAAGGTGATAATCATTTGCAGAAGTTTTGGAGGGAAGCCGATTTTCTTCAGGAGCCTGTATAATCCAGTTCGACTGACCATGTCAAATGCCTTTGTAAGGTCAACAAAGGCTACATAAAGTGGTCAGTTCTGCTCACGAGATTTTTCTTGCAGTTGCCGCAGGGAAAATATCATTTTGACAGTTGATCTTCCAGCTCGGAATCCACATTGAGTTTCTGGATAGATTCGTTCAGCAAAAATTTGGACCCTTTTGAGTACAACACGAGTGAAGACTTTGCCGACGACATTGAGAAGAGATATACCGCGGTAGTTTGAACAATCACTGCGATCTCCTTCTTTCTTGTAAATTGTGATTATCTTTCTATAGCAGCATCTGATACTGTTGTTGTCTGTGAGTACAACTCTTGTTAGTACTCTGCCAACCTCTCCATTTTCTTCAGTCGATCCGTGATGATATTGCCGTTTGCCGTTTTAAGTGGAGCCGTTTTAATCATTTGCGGCCCGAGGGCTTTATTGATCCCATCGTGCATACCACGAATGTTCCCAAAATCGGCGGCAAGCTGAATACTTTGACATATATTGAGCCAGTAGTCATTCGCACATCGTCGTGAGGTCCTTTTAGCATCTCGTCTGGCCTTTCGGAGATTTTTGAGGGTCGAATCTGTCGGGTTGTTTTTGTATTCGATGAGAGCGGGTTTTTAGCCGCAAGTACAGCTTCAAATTTCGCGACATTTACTGCAAACCAATCCGTGTTTTGATGCTCTTGTTTGCCGAAGACAGCAAGAGCAGAGCTGCGTATCGCTTCACTTATTTGTTTCCATCCGCTTTCAATATCACTTGAGGAGCAGGTGCTCAGTTTGTCTTCGATGGTTGTTTCAAAGCGTTCACGTAATTCTTCAACGGTGGTTTTGCTAATGTTGATGCGAGGATTTCCTTTCATCCTTTGGTAGTGGATGCGTGTAGGTTGAAGGCGCACAAGTGAGTGATCCGTGTCACTGTCTGCACTGTGATAGCTGCGCGTTTTCAGTACGGTGTTCATAAATCTTCTACGTGTAATGATGAGGTCCAGTTGGTGCCAATGATGACTTCTGGGGTGTTTCCAGGAGACGCGATAATGTGGTTTTGTCGAGAAGAATGTATTTGTCACGCACATATCATGGTTGGTGCAGAAATCGAGTAGGCGTTGGCCGTTTTCATTTAGTTTGCCGACACCAAAGCAGCCAAGCCTTCTTGGCCAGGATTCGTTGTCTGATCCCACGCGCGCATTGAAGTCTCCGAGTAGGAAGAGATTGTATGTAGGTGGAATATGTTGAATCAAATTGTCAAGTTCTTCGTAGAATTGATCTTTTGCCTCTGCTGTTGCTGAGAGTGTTGGTGCATAGACACTGATCAGGTGAACAGTTCCAGAAGATGTGTTGAGCTTCACTGCGAATATTCGAGATGTATTTTTTGAAGATATTTCGATGGATGTCAATAGTGTATTACGCACGGCGAAACCTACACCATGTTGACGAGGTTCGTTGATTTCCTTTCCTTGCCAGTAGAATGTCTACTTCTGCTCACGGAGGCATCCGTTTTCCGGCAATCTGGTTTCTTGTAGTGCAGCGATATCGACATTCAGACGCATGAGCTCACGGTCGACCACTGCTGTTTTCCTCGCAATGTCAAGACCACATCTGCTCACGGGGACAAGTTGACATAGAGTGCGAACATTCCAGATTGCGAAAGATAGAAAGTGTTGGTTATTTGTTTTATTTTTGTTAGCGGGTGAGTTTGTTTAGCGTCCGTTTTTCGGTATTTCTCCTAGCTCCAAGCACCCCCTTGAAGCAGACGGACCTGACGGGTCTTATTGGCTGGGGGCTGCCCAGCTTGAGGCGGGTGATAGCTGACCAGTAGTGCGCGATGTCCTTTCCCACCGTTGGTGGCAGCTCGTGGCGTCGAAAATGCTTACGCCAATCAGGTTCGACTTATAACATGTATCTGCTGCCACACTTTGTACTTAAAATTTGTTTATTCTTAAAAAATGAATCTAATTTTGAGTAAGTGATTTAGCAGGGGTGACTGCCAGTGCGATAAATATTTAGAAACTGGGATGCTTAAACACCAGGAACCCCCTCTCCGTCTAACTGATGAAATCCAAAGGAATGCATTGCAATACATTTGGCATCAGTTTGACTGCAGGATTTGCCGAAATAAAGATAGAGTTAATCTTCCAGTCGCCTGGGGGACTCCACTCCCGATTTTCTGTCTCGATTTACTTCCATAGCCTTTATTTCTCCCGAAGCAATCTGTAAGGCAGCAGAGCTGAAACCAATCAGCATGGGAACATTTTATTTCGGACTTACATTTGTCCTAGATAGACTTGCCTGAAGAGGCTAACGGACTCTATCTGTCTGGGATAGTGTGTAAGCAAGAAGGAACTAAGAATCATGTTGACAAATAACTTAAAAATGGCATTTTGGTCTCGTATGAAAGGCTGATTATTTTGATCCTGGTTCAAAACTGTTATCTGAATTTATACCAAGGTAGCATGTATCGATTATCAGATTGTCGATGAGTCTTGACGCTAACTCATGTTTTCGACATCGCTGCTGCTCAAGTGACTAATCCCACAACTTGACAACATTTGAACCTGTAAAAAACCCGACGAATACCGCCTTCGCTCATGTAATGTTTTTGTCTCCGTCGCCAAAATTTGTTACGTTTTCAACTTGGCTACGTTTGGTAGGTCTCCTGATCTTAGACGCGAACTTCTCAGCAATAATGCTCTGCCCCCCCTAGCCCTGCTACCAGGAAAAACACCTCTGACAAGGGAAAGTGTATTGGGAAAACGAGGTTCTAAAAATTTGTACAAAGGCATTTGTATTTATAGTCCGGGTCCATATTGTACAGCAGACCAATCGGAGAAGAGTCGCCTAGGCTTCGTTTTCTAGAAATAGAAAACTAGTTACCCATCAGGAGAAAGTACTGAATAGACGTTTTTCCCATTGGCCGAACAGTTACCAATCAGCGAAAAGCCTGCCATATGTGGCTACCAATAATGATAGCTTTGGGTGGTCAACAGGATTTAACTGCGGTTGTATTTCTTGGGAATTTTTTAATATTCCCAACAGCTGAATTATTAGTTTTCGGAATATGTCAAGATGGGTGAATAATCTTTAATATAAGATGCTGTAACTCTTATCCGTTGATCAGAGCCTCAGAATTTCGATAAACGTTGAGACATGCCGAAGTCCCGACCAACAAGAATACAATTATTCTATCAGAACTCTTTATGCGATTCTATGATATAATCAATAATGAAAAACATGTACGTTACCTCAAAGGTTCATGTTAGCAGCTCAGAATACGTCAATCCAAGTATTGACGTCGGTAGTGGTCTTGTTACCACGGAGCGAACGTTCTTAGTATAATACTGTCACGCGGTGAAAGTCAAAGTGAAAAAACATGGTGATCTAACTCAACATTAAAACAAAGGTGGGGAAAAGCAACAATCAGGGCAGGGCGAATCACAGTGTTGGGGCTTGTCGTGGGACGGATGGGAATGAATCTTGGATTCTTCTACAGATGCTTCACTGTGACTGCCCATAAATCAGGACATAAATCGGACTTCCATGGTACAAGCGGTCTAGGGTTGACTTTAGCTCGGCTTCTGAACCAGCGGATTTGCTCCCGTTGTTGCTGAATATCTCGTCGGGTGTGCCCCGTGGCGCCTTAAACGCCATATTGAACGTGTCCGTGATCAGGGAATGGGCCACTGCCAAGTGAAGCGCGTGGGTTTGAAGAAAAGTGAACAGACGCCTGTATCTCTTCTCAAGGCTCCTACCGCATTTCACTAACATCGGTCCAAAGTAGTCGAAGCCTACCAGTTTGAATGGATGCCAACCCTTCTGAGTTCTAGTCGTGCCATAACTTGCTCGGACGGGGACGCCTATACTCTACGGCATACGAAGTAGGATCCGATTACTCGTTTGACGGCGGCATAAGCTTGCACGATCCAATAGCGGTTGCGGATAGCTGCCAACACTTGCGCACATACAGAGTGTCCTTCCATCAGGTGATAGTGCCGAGTAATCAGTTCGGTCACGTGGTGTGCCTTGGCAGGATTATCGGATGGATCCGTGATATGGGTAGTCGGCGTAATGCAACCTACCGCCGACGCGCAGAACGCCATCCATCAGTACTGGGCTCAGACACTTGAGCTTCTTAAGTGCCGGTTTGGTTTCGATGCTTGCCCCTGAGGCGAGAACGGATATTTCTTCCGCGTACTCCCGCGCCTGTACCTCCCTTATGAGGTCTATCTGGGCGCTTCTCAGTTCGCTCAGCTCGGGTAGACCTAACTTTAGGCGCATGTCTGGGTCCTTGGAGACGGACATTCGGAGGAAGGTTTTGAATCGCGCGAACCATGCCAGCGCCTTTAACACCCTTGACCATTCAGAGTAGTGCTCGGCAATACGTTCGACACACGTGCTGCTCCTTGAGGCGTTGACCGCTGCGGTCCTCGTTGTAGAAGAATCCAAGATTCATTCCCATCAGTGCCACGACAAGCCTCAACCCTGTGATACCCCCTGCCCTGATTGTTGCTATCCCCACCCTTGTTTTTATGTTGCGTTACACCACCATTTTTGTTCACTTTGACCTCTATTGCGGGAGAGTTATATCGAGAGTGTTCGCTCCGAGGTAATCTGTTTCTATTGTACTTATTTTATGGACAATTGCTTATAGACATAACGGTTTGAACGTTGACATTTACTTCTTTGCGTTGGTATTTACCTACTAACGTGAACCTTTGAGGTAATGTAAATATCTTGCATTATTGGTTATTATTTAGAATCGCATAAAGAGTTCTGATAGAATAATTGTATTCTTGTTGACCGGGACTTGCGCATATCTCCAGGTTTATTGAAATTCTGAGGCTCTTATCAACGGATAAGAGTTACACTCGTCTTCCATTCTGGCTCTCCTACCGGCGTTTTGCTGCGTTCTAGTGCGGGCCAGTCCTCAACGTCTTGCCACAGAAACTCAGGACCTCTCAACCATTCTGACATCGCTTCAAGCGATGTCGTCCCTCTAGAGGCTAAGTCTGCGGGGGTTTTGTTCCGATCTTACTTGCCACCGCTGATCGGGTCTGGACAGCTCGTGAATGGTGGCCAGGCGATTTGCCACGAATGTGCTATAGCGCGCATCGGTGTTCTCGATGTAATACAACACTATAGTCGAATCGGTCCAGTAGAACGTTTCATCGATCGTGATGTCCATCTCTTCGCGTACCAACCTGGCTACCTGAACGGCTAACCTGGCTGCGTTGAGGTCCAATCTGGAGATTGTCACGCTTTTCAAAGGGGCTACTCGCGATTTTGTTATTATCAGTGAACAGTAAATTCGATCCATCGTTTCGTATCTGACTTATAGTGCCGTCCCGTAACCAGTCTCGGACTCTTCGCAGAAAACGTGCAGTTGTGTCTTCTCGGCGTCTGCAGTTTCCCGTCCTAAACACCTAGTTAACCGAAGGGTGCCTATGCTTTGCATAGTGGACAGCCATAGTCTTCACTCTTTAAGTTCGTCTTGACTGATCGCTGCGTCCCACTCTAAACGTTGCTTGCATAGCTTTTGCAGGAATGCCTTGCCTGGTAGCAGTAAGTGCGCAACTAGTCCAAATGAGTCAAAGAGGGTAGACACGGTCGACAGTATGCCTCTTCTGGTGTTGGCAGATTCCGAAAACAGGAGCTCGAACTGGAAACAGTCACACTTAGAATCCCATTCTAACCCTAGCGTGCGTTCTAGCCCGCACACGTCCGAGTCTATGGGTCTTAACGGCGAAGTTACTCTGTCCTCGGTCGCAATTCATGTGAAGGTCTCGGGGTGATTAGCTATCCATTTTCGAAGTTTGAACCCTCCCTTCTCCAACGCGTTGCGAAATGGGATGCTAGACGCACATTTTGAAGGATGCCAGACAATAGTCTACGTGGAAGTTCCGCACCTCAGATATGGAGTCACTCTCCTCAGTATGCAGGGTCTACCTAAGTGCGTAGTTCGCGCAGAAGGGAGATGATTTCGCGCCGAAAGGCTGCGCCAGCATTTGGTATTCTATCGATTTGGTTTGCAGGTCGTCTCTTTCCCACCACAGGGACCTTAATGCATCGCGGTCGTCGATGGGCACCCATACTTGCATGAACATTTCGTCGGTATCTGCGGCAACAGCTATGGTACCTATTCGGAAGCGTAGAAGCACACCCACCAGGATGGCGGTCGTATCAGGTCCTTGGTATAGGCAGTCGTTCAGAGAAACACCATTGTATTTAGCGGCACAGTCCAATACCAACCTGACTTTACTGGGTTTCTTCGGGTTCATCATTCCATGATGCGGTAGATACCATCGTGGGGAGTAATCGGGATGCATTTGCTCTCTGGGCACCGGCACGGCATAGCCCTTTTCGATGTTATTTCGCATGCTTTCGCGGAAATATTCTTCTCTGAGGAGACGGCGTCGTAGGGTTCTGAGCATACTATATGCGGATGGACGGTTGTCGGGTAGTCCTGCCGGTTACGTACGCTACGGCAGCGCTAGTTCGTAATGTCCCTCTTTCATCGTGATCCAATCTGAGACTAATTCTACCGCTAACTTGTCTTCTAAAGAGCAATCTCGCTCTTTTCCTTCTGTGTCTTGGAACTCGGCGTCGTACGGTTTCTTGCGTTGCTCGCAAACACAAGCTACTGGCGTGCTCCCTAACTGGCGTTGTTACCGAACCTATCGGTAGCTTAGGTGCGCAGAACGCGCTACCAATCTCGAGATGATCGGCACCATCCATAAAAGGGCCGTTCGTCGATCCGCATATGTTTGTCTTTGCATCAGTGGATTTTGGTGCCGTCTCGCAATGCAGGGTGTGGTGATGTGGCTTATCGCATACTTTATTACCGCAGAGGTTACCGCTCGGGCAGACTTCACTTCGGTTAATGCTTCCGAGGCATATGAAGCATAGACCGTTGAACCGAACAACCCTTCAACGTTCATGTAGTGACAGACGCGAGTACGCGTCGTGGCGTTCCAACCCATGTTTTGGCAGCTCATCGCGCATTTGATGTTTTCCGCGTCACCTCGCGTGGCGAAATGTCTTTTATCCTGCTCTAATAGGTCTGGTATCAGACCGTCTAACGTTCCCTGGCGCGGGGTCTCTTCCTTCCGTTGCCTTCGAGGCTTACATGAATTTCCTGAAAGCTCTGCGCCGTACACGCGCTTCTTTCTTGACGAATGCGCAAAGATTTAAGAAATTCACACTTTCATTGACGTCTGCCTTCTTCGCCGCCAATCTCGCCCACCTGCGCCTAGAATCATCAAGTATGGTGCACACAATGCGTTCTAAGTTAGCGACTGTTTCCAGCTCCGCCTCCCGCCTACTCTGACGTAGATCAAGATGGCATTTACGCATCTTTTTGGCCAACCCGCTGAGCGACTCTGCGCCCTTCTCAGCCTACTAAATAGGTCATCTATCATGGCGGTGGTGACCATATGGTCCCTGCCATAGGTGTCCCACACAATGTCCTTTGCCATCGCGTAATCGCGGTTCGGATACCCACCGAAGGATTCGGATATGGCTTCGCCCGCCTCTCCTGTGCACTGGTTAATTAGGTGCATCAACCTCTGCGAGCTATCCGGCACTATCTGTTCGATCAGGCATCGAAACTACTGCATGAACTTTCAGGAATGCCGCGGGTTTCCATCGAATCGTGGGAGATCAAGCCGAGGAGTACCACCTCTGTACGGAGTGGAGGCATAGTCGTTTTGGGGAGGTATAGGCGACTATATTACGTACCGTTTTACGTGTAGCATCTTATCGTTCACCTTAGCCTCGGGCAGGTCGGTCTCTCTGGAGATCATGCATGCGTGGGGCTCGGTTTCCCTTCACGCGTGACGTTTTTACTTCCTCAGGCGCAGCTGCTGCAATCGGGCTAGGAATTTGTCTTCTTCTTCGCTCAGCTCATCCCCGGACGATTCTGCAGCGGATTGTTTCCTTTCTTGCTTCGGCCCTTTTGCATTTACTAACATGGCTATCGCTCGAGGCACCGTCATTACTTAACTCGTCGAGAATACGGGAGACAGCGTTACTATCTTTATCTAACTTATGATATAAACTTGCCATAAAACCAGAGGGGATAGAAACGAAGACCGACCGGGTCTTCTCAGACGCCTCGCGTTCCTCAGATCCAGAGTGGGTGTTGTGCATTGACATTTATTCCTTAGGTTGTTCAGAAGCCAAATTTTCTTATCTAAACCAAGTTTTGGATGTCAAACAAGTATTTCTGAGCAGCTCAGAATTCGTCAATCCAAGTATTGACGTCGGTAGTGGTATTTTTACCACGGAGCGAACGTTCTTAGTATAATACTGTCACGCGGTGAAAGTCAAAGTGAACAAAACATGGTGATCTAACCCAACAATAAAACAAAGGTGGAGAAAAGCAACAATCAGGGCAGGGGGAATCACAGTGTTGGGGCTTGTCGTGGGACGGATGGGAATGAATCTTGGATTCTTCTACAGATGCTTCACTGTGACTGCCCATAAATCAGGACACAATTATTGAGGACATTGTTTTCTATGACCAAATATTTGAAAACTGCTTACTGACAAGCGGTGCTGGAAAATGCCATCCTACATGTAGAACTATATATCTAACTCGGGTTCTCTTCAATCAGGAGTGCGCTCCATCCCCGGAACTACTTCAACCAGCATCTGATATAGTCTCTAACAGTACGACTACCCCTCAAGGGAGCGAATATAGGACATTTTCTCATCCTGCTATCTGAAGCAGAAATCAGTATTCAAGGTTTTGTAAATTTTCATTTAGATAGACCCCACTCTCCCTATGGGGGTGTGCTTCGGGATGTATCCAATCATCTTCGTGCGAGCAAACTTCTCAGTCATGTTCCAACAGTCTCGCCAGGTAAACGAGTATGTGTATCAATTACCTCTCCATCTGGTGCACGTTCAACCGTTGGACTGTTCTAACGTAGTCCCACAAACCGCACTACAGAATAGTTGGAGCCCCAGACCAAGTACGGGAAGAACCAGAGGTTGTGCCAAAAGGGCGATTTCAATTTTCCCAATATAGATTTGCCAAAATATGTGCCCTCCCATTCAACTTCAACAATTGAACGAAAATTTCTTGAATTAGCCACGGAGTTCGCACCCACTCAACTCTACTAGATATGGATCTGATCGCACCGCGTCCTGTTTGGACCTCATTCTAACTAATGACGAGAACATAGTTGATGAAATTAGTGTAGAAGAACTTCTGGTCACCAGCGACCACGGTATAATTCTAGCCATTTTTAGGATGCAAGCTGGAGAGATGATTAATAATGATAATAATAATAATTATTATAATTATAATAATAATAATAATAATAATAATAATAATAATAATAATAATAATAATAATTGTTGGCGACCGTCAGTCTCGAGAGAATATGGTATTTGTCACTTCAATTTCACTTATCCAATATTCTTCTCATTTTGTATAATAATGTCTTAATTTTCTAACTTAGTTTATCCCTGTTTCCGCTGGTTTGATTTTGTTTTATTTCTTCTTCTTAGCTACTATTAAATTTAATTTCTTTCATATGATATTGTGAAATAATAGTTGTGCTTATCACTTCATTTATTTTTTGTTATTTGTGCTTTTATCTTTAATATCGTTAACCTTAATTTGATCAGTAGGTTTTGTCATTATTGTTATTCCTTTATTATTGCTACTGTTGTTATTCGAAATTTTTTATTTCATTTACGATTTTTTACATTTACTATTTTGTCTAACTTTTATGTTATTTTAACACAACGTCGTCTGTGAATGTAGAGGCCTATACTAGACAAGCACATTTTTCCACAGCCACTACAGACAACGGGCGTTCTGCTTTCAGAACGCATCTTATTTTCGATTTTCTCCTCATGCCGCGACTTCTTGTGGCCTTGGTCTACTCTTTCAGCTGCTGCCCTTATATCGCTCCGCCAGCTGCTTCGATCCGCTGCGCGTTTTTCCCAGTTCAACAGGTCGATTTCTCCGCATTTGATGTCACGCTTGACTATGTCCTTGTAGCGTAGGTTCGGTCTTCCGACTGATCTGGAACCAGCGGCAAGTTCCCCATAGAGCATGGCTTTTTGGATCCAGTTTTCCTCCATTCGTGTTACATTTCCAATCCAGCGTAGACGTCTATGAGCCAGGACTGCGAACATACTTTGGAGTCCGGCTCGCTGAAGGACGACGTTGTTTGAGATGTGAACTTGCCATCGTGTTTGTAGTATTTTCCGAAGATTGCGTAGGTGGAACACATTTAGTTTGCGTTGCTGGTGTGAATGTAGCGTCCATGTTTCGCTGCCGTAGAGCAGAGTGCTCAACACGCAAGACCGGTAAATCTGCATTTTTGTATTTATGGTCAGCTTCAGGTTCCTCCAGACGCGTTTGTGCAGTCGCGACATTATTGTTGCTGCTTTACCAATACGCTTGCTTAGTTCGGAATCTAAAGAGTGGTTACTGGAGATAGTGGATCCCAGATAGGGGAATTCATTTACTACCTCTAGTGTGCGGCCTTCAATCGAAATTTCCGGCGCACTATTAACCCTTTTGGCCAATGACTTTGGTTTTGTTTAAACTGATTGTTAGGCCGAATTCCTTGCAAGCACTAGCGAAGCAGCTTATTAGTCGTTGTAATCCTTCCTCAGAATGGGCTGTCAAGGCCGCATCATCCGCAAACAGCAGCTTCCTCAAAAATACTTTTCGAATTTTAGTTTTGTCCCGAAGTCGCGCAAGGTTGAATAGTCCGCCGTCGCTCCTGGTGTGAAGGAATATCCCGTCATTTGAATCCCTGTAGGCGTACGCGAGCAGCATTGAAAAGAAAATGCCAAACAATGTCGGTGCAAGCACACAACCTTGCTTTACTCCATTCTTGATCGGGAATGCGCTTGAAGTTGAGCTATCGCATTGCACCGTGCCTCGCATATCTTCGTGGAAGGCGACAATCATTTGCAGCAATTTTGGAGGGCAGCCGATCTTCTTCAGGAGTCTATATAATCCAGTTCGTCTGACCATGTCAAATGCCTTTGTGAGGTCAACAAAGGCTACATAAAGCGGCTTGTTTTGTTCACGACATTTTTTTTGCAGTTGACGGATGGAAAATATCATATCGATGGTTGATCTTCCAGCGCGGAATCTACATTGAGTTTCTGGATACACTCGTTCAGCTAGAATTTGCAGTCTTTTGAGAACGACGCGAGCGAAGGCTTTGCCTACGACGCTGAGAAGGGAGATTCCACGGTATTTTGAGCAGTCGCTTCGGTCTCCTTTGTTCTTGTACAATGTAATTATTTTTGCATCGCGCAGTTCTTGTGGAACAGTTCCTTCCTCCCAGCATTGAAGTAATAGTTGCTGCAGTTGCAAAAGTAGAGAAGTTTGAAGCCCAGCTTTGAGGATCTCAGCTGTGATGACATCTTGACCAGGGGCTTTCCCATTTTTCATTTTCTTCAGAGCATCTTCCAGTTCTCCAAGCGTCGGTTGATTATCCAGTGTAGTCATTTCCGGCAGGTTTGGGATGACGTCCATCGCAGAATCTGATACAGTAGTTGGATTGGAATACAGTCCTTTATAGTATTCCGCCCACCTCTCCATCTTCTTTTGTCGGTCTGTAATGATGATTCCATTTGCTGATTTCAGCGGAGCCGTTTTGCTAATTCGTGGGCCGAGGGCTTTATTTATGCCCTCATACAGGCCGCGGATGTTGCCGAAATCGGCGGCAAGCTGAATATCTTGGCATATGTCTAGCCAGTAGTTGTTTGCACATCTTCGTGAAGTCCGCTGGGCCTCTCGTCTGAATTTTCGAAGATTTTCAAGGGTTGATTCAGAGGGGTTATTTTTGTATTCAATGAGTGCAGTGCGTTTTGCTGCAAATACCGGCTCCATTTCTGCGATGCTGGCTGAGAACCAATCCGCGTTTCGTCTGTCCTGTTTGCCAAAGACAGTGAAAGCAGTGCTTCGTATTGCGTCGCTTATTTGTTGCCATCTGCTTTCGACGTCATTTGCAGAGCAGGTGTTTAATTTATTATCAATAATAATAATAATAATAATAATAATAATAATGATAAAAATAATAATAATAATAATAATAATAATAATAATAATAATAATAATAATAATAATAATAATAATAATAATAATAATAATAATAATAATAATAATAATAATAATAATAATAATAATAATAATAATAATAATAATAATAGTAATAATAATAATAATAACAGTGCTTTATTCATCGTAAGAAAAATTTTCAAAAGTACATACAATGTACTGGATAAATAAAGCATGAATGTTCGAGTAAAGATAGGAATAAAGTTTGTGTTCATTCCATTCGAAACTACTCATTTGTAACTGAAACAGATTTTGAATGGCGTAGCGTTCCATTAACGCACTATTCTCTCGTGCATGCGTGGATCAGTGGACTAAGCGTTCGCTCCGCAACTCCTTATGCGTGTGTTCGAGGCTCGAAAATCTTTTTCACTCAAACTTCACAACTGGCAAATAGAATAAAATAACGTCCATGTACACATGAAACAGTTGAGAAATAACGTAAAATATTCAGCAAAATATTGAAGTACGCAAATTTGGCGAAAAAAACGTAATTTACATTTCACCACATTGTATGGAAAAGAAATACAAAATATAAAAAGGAAAGAGAAAAAGAAAATGTATCTGTTATATCAAGGGCTCTCTAAATTGTAAGAATGTTTTTCCTTTATCTGTTAGATAACGGAAAAGGAAAGGAATTAGAGAATTCTTGAAAGAAGATGTTCGAGCAAACAGGACGAGAGCTTGCCTTCTAGTGGGACGTTCACTAATGCAGAGTATGAGAGAAGAATGTAAGGGATGTAAAGGATCATTCAATATAGTTTTTCCCAGACGATCGCATGCAGAAAAGTGATACTCGATCAAATATTTGGTCAGTTTAACGTACGAGATATGAATGCTCCTAGAAAGGAGTTTAAGTGAACGGCGTAGGACGATAAAATCTTTTGCCAGTAAACCACAGAATATTACAGGGGAACAGTATAAGAAAATAGGAAAGATACATGCACAAACGAATTTCTCAATAACATTGCTGGGAACACTATATGATGGCAGGCCATGGACAACAAAACATATCTTCCTGGTCTTAGTGCTTATAGAAGCAATGTGGGATGACCAGGTAATAATTGGAAGACAGAGAAATGCCAAGATATTTAAAATTTGTGGTTCTGAGAAGAGTAGAATCGCTTAGAGATAAAGGCACACGGAGTGGAGGCTAAGTTTAAGCTGAAAGATTTTTTTGTGGCACTTATTTACAATGAGACGTAGTCTTAAGTTTTCTGTTCGTGCATAAAGACTGTCAACAATTGCAGCTAAGCTTGCACTAGGCACAGATTTAAGGACTGTGTGCGTAGCTACTAAATCGTCTGCAAATTTGAACATAGAATTGCAGGAAGTATCACGAAGATGGTTTACGTAAATTGAAAAAAGAATAGCGGATAACACGGCCCTTTGAGGTACACCTCGTGTAGAAAGCGTTTAACAAGTAAACGTTTCCTCTGCCATACAGGTATTGCAATCCGGGAGATATGCGCCAAATCGATATCAATCAAGAACTAAGTATCTCGACTGAAAGGGTTTATGCGATTCTAAGATAAAATAATAATAACTGTACAAATATACAGACCTCAAATGTTTGAATACGCGTCCGAGACTTGTAATACGTTAGAGGGTTTCTGATGACAATAGCGCGGGGCCTTTAACGGCCATCACCACTTCCAAGGTCATCTGGGACAACATAATTTTATCACCGGATTTTGCATAAATACAACTATGATTACTTACAATCGCATGGATATACTTCACAAAAAATTCGTCACAAATTCTTTTGATCCCACCTTCTCTCGTGACATAGGAAAGAAATTCAAGCTTTTAACCAAGCGACCAAAGAAGACGCATCGGTATAGGAAGACAAAACATCGCGCAGG
>JALGAQ010000009.1:2989417-3023573 GCA_028829895.1 Sinotaia quadrata | reverse complement strand
TTAATGGGCTGTCGTCGCATCGGTTACTCGCCTGGTTGTATGTATCCGAAGGACCTAAATATCACAGTCAGTTGTTTTTGTAATGGCCCGTTGGTCATTACGTTATCGTGTTCAAGACTTCACAAGTATGGAACAAACCGACCGTACATTGTGATTTTCTGTTGTCCCATTGTTGATCTCTTGTTAGTAATAATTGTTGTTGGTTCTAAGCTACTATGTATCTTGTAACACAACCTCTTCCCGCGTCTAAATGAAGCTAGACTGGTACGCCTCTAAAGAGTGTATGATCCCAGTTCATGTTTCTTTAATAGACTTCGCCAAGGTCTGTGATATGGTTAACCATGAACTGCTGCTACGCAATCTCCGGTATTACGGCGTTGTTTGAAAAGTGTTGCGGCCTAAAGATATTCATTTAAATGGTCGAATTTATCTCAGTATCAGGAAGGAATTGTCGGAAGGGAAGCTGCAACCGTTGTTGCCCCACGGGGCGGCATTAGGACCCCCTTTCTCTTCTATATTTTCCCATTCCGATTATCAAATCCGAACGCATCCTGTTAACAGATGACGCTGAAGTATGAGGGGACATGACTTCATTTTTCACTTAGTTACGTTTCAAGACAACGTGGATCGGATCAGCTAATCGGCCGTTGTGAATCTACTACCCATCAATGTGCAAGTCTTGCATCCTGACACTAGGCGAAAACTGAGCTAATCATAGAAGGTCAATCCTTGCTTAAAGTTGATTCTACGAAGGGCCTAGGACTTATCGTACGCAACGATCTGAAAGCAAGGTTCGAACTGTTGGTCTCCGGCTGTTCTGGATACTGAAACACTTCTCACTTCGTGAACTCTGAGCATGTTTAAGATTCCCTTTGCTCTCATCACATGGCCAACGATGGAGTATGTCATCCCTTGCATACTTTCTCTGCTATAAAGGTCAGATTTCCAGCCTGAAGTATGCTAAGCCTCTTGTCACGGGCATGATCCGTCAATACAAGGACAGGTACCAGCACCCTAATTTTGTAATACGGGTGAACAAACTTGTTTTCAAACTTGTTTTCCCTGTTCCGCCACGTCGTACTTGACCGTTATTATTGACTTAAAGTGTACGTCATTCGCTCAACCGTTGACTGAACTGGATGACATAAATTCAAGCTTTTGATTAAGCGGACCCAAATACTGATAGCTATTTATTTTTTAAGTTGTCTTTATCGGGTTTAGCATAGTCAGACTTACGAATGCTGAAACCTCACACATTGACAATCATGCCCAGTTATTCTATTTTCATTGCTAATGTGTATCCTAAGAAACATGCAGAAATCTTGCGTCCTAGCCATAGCAGAAACTTCAATAAAGCTAATACGTAATAAAGATCAAGAGCTACTAGAAGCTACATCAACACAGTGCCTTGGACTAATTGTTCAAAATGAGTTAACAACCGCTGGATTCACAAAGAAGGTATAAGCTTCCACCAGCCTCGTCGTTTTGACGTAGCTCAGTTGGATGCACAACTTGTAGAAAACTTTCAGAGCTTTGGCTCCTAGACTTAACTGCTCAAGCAGTCATGTTAACGTTCGTTGGGATCATATTAAACTAGCAATTGGTGATACCATACAAGCATGTGGAGTTGTTGCTCTTCTTCCTTACCCTTGGATCACTAGTTACACTCTCTTGCTTTTTCAAATTCTTTGAGAGATTATTTCCTCTTTTCAGTGTAACGATTGGCGCAAATTAATCAGGTGCGAACTCAGAAAGAGTCTTAAATGAGATAGAGAGTCTTCTTGGTAACAGAGATGGAGACCGCCGCGTTGGCCGGTAACAGTAGGATACTCTTCTTTCTTATCCGAAAAAACTGGTGGTAAGCGATCAGATTTCCGAAACTATTTGCGAGAATGACCGAACAGTAATAAATAAGCTTGACTAGCACTCGAACTACGGATGTTAACGATGTTCAGGCACACCTTCGCTTCCTGGATCCCTCAAGTATTTCGTCTAATAACTTCAAATTTCATCTGACCCGCAATAGAATAGAAAATTAGCATATCTTCCTGTTGTAAACCAAAATCGACCACTCCTTCATGTTATGGAGAGAAATGATGTGGTACTATATATATACCTATTTGATGATATGGTTTACGTATTATATATAATGCCTCAGTCATATCACCAGATAGGCTTCCAAATAGTAAAATACTTCATATAGCTTGAAGCCTTACTACAATTTGAACTGATTACGGACCTAAGACAGATTGCACGGAAGAATATACAGACCCGTGGTCACTCGTAAAAGCAGGGACAGCCTAACTTTGTACATTATAGATCCGCGAGTGCACGTTCGTCTCACCGATCCCAACTACCTTCTTCTTTATCGCAATGGAATTTACACCTCTTGTTTTCTACCTGTATTCAAAAGGCAACATATCTTACCTGGAATATGTGCAACGCTCAGCTACTAGAATGATCTCCATACTCGAGGCGCTTTCGTGTCTAGTCCTTTACACCTTGAAATACCAAGAGTAGGCTTGATTCATGTTACATTGCGTTTTTTATAGCCATTACTGGATAATTTAAGGTGGATAATTTAAGGGTGCACAGAAAGCCACGACTGCAAACTAGCTGTTACGTGGATAGATGGACTTCACAAGTATATTACCTCTCGTACATAACAGTTATCATTTGGAACTGGTTGCTAAGGTTGGTTGTAAGGACCAAAACGACTAAGATGCCTTAATGTCACAAACCGAAATGTGGTGATAGAAAATTGGATCACTCCACACACACACACTCCACACATTTTCCTAATTTCGACCCCTCAAACGACATCACCACGAATAGATATACACCGGCTTATTGAACCTGTCGCTCTCTGAAACTTGGATTGCCTTAAATTCGTTTCTTAGTCCAGAACCTGAGAAGTTGTGGTGCATGCATTGGTTAAAAAACAATGATGTGTACTTGTTACGTTTTTGAAAGACTTCTTTTATTTCTGATTGGACACGGGATACACGACAATTATTCTTCTGAATCTTTCTATTAGATTACCACCTTGGGTATCTTTCCTACCCCTCTTGCTACTTTTTCTCGAAAGACGCCAATAACAGAATAGCGTGTGGTGGAAAGAACCAAGGCAACAGATCGAACAAAGCTTGTGAACTTACAGGGTCGAGTCAGTTAAAATCCCATAAGCGGAAATCAATAATCTGCAGTCAATAAGCCGATCAGAAAAGCGTGTGATGTGGCCTCCACATAGAAATGGAAGCGCTATAAAGATGCGAAAATCGAATTCAACCAAACTTATTTGGGTTTTGGAGCATTTTAGTTTTCTGGGATATTCTCAACAGTACTCTTAAGATACTGATTATTTTTCTATTCATCTGTCACTGTACTCTTCCAGAATGCCGGAATCGACGGAACAATCCTTTCTCCTCTCAACAATCTAGCACTTCTTGTCTTTCGAGTCTCTCCTGTGATTGTGTTATACTTTCCAAAATGCTTTAACTCCTCTTGGCCTCATTTTCATTGAGTGAAAAGCGAAGCACTATACTTAGCACACTTTTGATCGAATCGAGAATCTAACTGTTTAAGTTATGATCCTAAGTTAAATATCATTCCATAACTATTAGCCGGTAATTATGGGCAAGTCAAGAACCGTGTGTCAGTTAACTCGATACGGATCATGCATCTGATGTTTGACGTAAAATTGGTTGCGTGATCTATTTTTAATATATATATATATATATATATATATATATATATATATATATATATATATATATATATATATATATATATATATATATATATATATATATATATATATATATATATATATATATATATAACCACTTGGAAAACAGGTCTGCTCCAAAAAAATCAAGGTACAAATATAAAAGCGGAATAAAAACTGGTCAATGTTCCAGTTAATATTCCATTGTTTTTACCGAAGTCAATATCAATAAATCCTGATAAATAAATAAAAGTCGGTCTACACTAATATTTAAATTACTTAAGAGCTCTTGTTGCCTCTCGATTTCAAAATGTTAATACAACCGCCACGTCGATTTGGATACACCCTACGACACATTGTTCTCCAAAGTACGATAGAGGAGTGAACCGTACGGACAGATGAATAAGTCTGAATAAATAACGGTGTAATAACCATTTCCCCACGTTCTGAAGACGAGCTTCAGCTCAGGCTTGAAACGTCAACAATAAACCTTCCTACTCTGTCTACGTTCTCAATTCTACTGTATATATATATATATATATATATATATATATATATATATATATATATATATATATATATATATATATATATAAGTTTCATCTTTTTCGCTCTTTAAATCTCTTGATCTTTCTTTTTAGATATCTTTGTTTGGATATGGTCACAACTTGATTGTTACAGACAAGTTTGGTTCGCTGTCTTTGAGCAAAATGGACCCTCTTCTCTGTGCGTCCGTTAAACTGCAAATGAATGAACAATTATTGACTTTTTTCGTGAATTCTCTGAAGTCCAATCAATTACCGGAGAAACTGAAAGATGATGTGGCAAAAGTGATAGAACACAACGACAGTGTCCCATTTTCAACCTTGTATGAGTGCTATTCTTGGATAGAGAAACGTGAATCTTTCAACCACGTTGAGCCTCTGTGGAAATTATTTGTTTCTACAAGCGTAATCCTTCCGACACCAGAAATTCGCCCCCGAAATCCCGAACTTGATCAACGGGTAAAAAATTTAGAAGTCAAGTTTTCCAATGAGGCTTACAACAAGATGATCGTCAATGTTGGTCCAAAGCTTGCTGTTCCACACGACCCTAACGGTGGTGTGGGTATATGTTCAGAATTTAAATGCTTGAACAAACAATTGATAATGGTTTGCAATTTTTTTATAATCGTGTCCGCTGGATTCGTTTTCGGCTTTTTTATTCCAGAAATGATTGGTACATCTGCGAATGTGACCGTAGCTGCTCGGCTAATGTATGCACTGTCTGTTTCTTTTGTGGTTTTCTTTGCTGATTTATATTTTCTTGTCAAAAATGTCAACTCTATAGAGAGAGCTCGTTGATCGATTGCAGCTGCATACCCTTCGCTCCTTCATCACACAACAACTCTCTTTGTTAACAGGAAGCTGTTTCGTTGGGCTTTCTAACTGTTAGATGTGATCTTTTTAAAACGGCTACGAAAATATATCTCGTTCATATGCTCTCAGGAAATATCGGTCGAAAAAATGTTTGCTACACAGCACTGTTATTTGTTTTGTTCTCTGAGTTCCAGTTTTTTGTGGGTCTATGCCAGTCATCCGACGAAAATAAAATGACCAGTAAGCGTAATGTATTCAGAATTCAGGAAGAAGAATAAGTTGTCGGTTTCTTTTTCTCGAGGAGGACCGATGAAAATGTTATCGCTCGTCCATGAAGAAATCGTTACTATTCTCAAGCACTTAGTCACGATTCAAAGGGCGGCGGTTAATTTGAGAGTTCTTATGGAAGAAAAATATAATCTGGTCAAAAGTATGTGTATTTAACACTAACCGTGTACAAGCTTGGTGCCAAACAAATCATAATCTCGATGCAAGGAACCTGTAAAGGAATCGAAGTGCTGCGATTTACTTGATGGAGAAAAGTGCTCGGTGGCCAGTCCACAGTAGGAGATTGTCTTAAGGGACCTCACCTCAGCTTTTTCGTCTTTCTCTGCCTTCATATCTTTGTATAGCGATCATTGTGTTGCAGTGTGTATGCAGATGGGTGCGGGTGTATGGGTTGTACGAGCCTAACGACAATGTGGTCTTCAAGATTAAGTGTTCACTGATCTATTGTCATTTGTCACTTAGTTTCAGCTCATACTGTTTTTGAGCATACAGTGAGACCTCGTTATTCGCGGGGGTTACGTTCCTTACTCTTCCGCGAATAGCGAAAAACCGCGAATATTGGATGCATTTCAAAGCGTATATTTATGATATTAAATACGTTACAAAATGTTTCCCAAACACAAGAAAGATGCTTCTACTCATTAATACAGTAATAATTCTTATCTACACTAGCTCTGATTGCTTGTTCATTTTTCTTGATGTAACGCAAGGTGCTTTCATTCACACCATAATGGCGTCCAACAGCAGAATAACCGTTTCCCTCCTTTATCATATCAAGCAGTTGTGCTTTTTCATGTAGTGTCATAACCGTTCTTGAGCGTTTAGGTTCCTTACCAGAAGCCAGAGGTGCAGGGCACTTGAATGACATTTTAGGTGTAAGTAATTTGGTAACACCAAACATTTAAATTGATAGTACGCACAACCAGTTGCGCAGAAAGCTGAAGTAGTCAGCCAATAGCAGCTTTGCCTGTTGTTCGGCGAAGACGACAATCGATAAAAACTGCTTGAGATCGTATATACAACAGACATCCTCATTAGCACAAGTAAGAGAAATTTCAATAAAATGCCATAGAAAGCGGATAAAATTTCTATGATATCCTATCCAAATTTCTATGGCTTTGCTACTGGGGATCTCGAAAAGCGTTTAGTCTCTACTACGTGCAAAAACCCGAATCGTGCATAACCCGCGAATAGGCGAGGTCACACTGTATATATCTTCAGTTTAAAAAAACAAAAGTACTGCAAAAATATGGTTTCTGAGTACATGAAGGAAATATTTATAATTATTTATGTAAATCAGTTGGATTTGTAACCTCTTCTATTAGAACACCGATGTTTCCTGAAACTGAAAAATAACTAGATGATCTACAGGAAAAAGTTATCTACCTTCTTGTAACAATTGGTGATGAGTCACCGTATCAATTCCTAGTTTAGTTTATGTGAAGTGGTCATATGATGTAATGGTTAATGAGCTGTGAGAATATCAATTTGCTAGCCGACCTTATCCATTCTGCGCACATATTGAGATGCCTTATCGGAAAATGTCAACAACGCCAAATTCCTATTCGCCATCACCACTGTAAACTTCAACCAATTTTCAACAGAATAGTTTGACCTCATGGCATTCTCCCGAAAAATACCGAATCAAAAGTAAGGATGGTCATAGCGACTGGTTTGGTATCCTTACTGTAGTAAGATGAAAGAAATTTACCCCCATCTCTTTTCATTATTGTCTATGATTGTGTCCTGAAGGACTCGACATATGAGAATGGGAGTCGCTAGGCTGGGGGTAATAATCTTGAATTTTTCTCAATTATCTTACGCCGTTTTCCAGTAGACCATGATTATGAATGGACGAGCTTCGGAAGTATACTAGCACTACTGGTCAAAGTAGACGATTGTTTAGATCAGAACGATTTTAAGTTCGCAATCAGTCGTTTGCGTACTGACTAAGTGGTCATTACCTCGTCAAATTTCGGTCTTCACAAGAACGAAATAAAGTGATCACGCATCGTGATTTGGTCTCCGGTTAACAATAATCGTAGTTAAATCAAGGAGTCTACAAACTGAAGTACAATATTGGAAGGTGGCAGCTTCTTTTGAGTAGGTATGAAACTAAAACTGAAATTCGGATTACATTTGGCTGTAATGTTGCTAGGTTGATGAAATAAACAAGCTTGTCGCATCTTATAACAAATACCCGCGTAGTAACTCATGTGTCAGATTGGACATGGATCATATCAGTTCCTCGTGAAAGTCACAGCTATCTGCTGGGGAGATCTGAATCGTTTTCTCACCATACCAGAGCTGATCAGTTCGTGACAAACTGGTCGAAGAAAGCTGCTTTCTAACAGCGATTAATGCTTGCGCACAATCTATAGGATTCGACTAGCTAGTTTGTTTCCACGATGTAGCACTATCTAGTTTTAAAGTATAAGTAACTTGATATAACTGTTCTTTCTTATCACTTAGTATAACGGAAAATCTTATTCGTGAATCGCCTTATATAAACTTCTGGATGCAGTTTTTCCATTCAGCTTGAAAACAGTTCTACCATCCTTCAATAGTTCAAACGGGACTCCAGAGTTGGAAAGAAGCGCTCGTTCAACGTACTCGCTATAAAAGTATGCTAAATTTGAATTGATCATGATTCAGTCCATCGATCTGTTTATTCAAGCGCACAAATTTGTTAATTTATGGACATACCTGTTTAACACAGTTCAGCATATAAGTGCTGAATGATCCCCTATACACGAATTTAACTTTCTATTATATGATAGAACAATCTGGATATAAGCGGACTATATTTACTATCAATATAACTACAAAGAAAAGCAAATCAAGAGGGGTCAAACTCCCTGACGCTCCTTTACCATCAAACGACGTTCTCTTTCGTACTCCTTTCTGCGTAAAAGTTGGTCCGCTTGTTGGCAGCGCAAATAATGGTGTCTTAGGTCCATACAGAAAAGGACAGCAAAGTAGTTTTCTCGCTTACATTTTTCAAACATCATCAGGACAGGTGCACAGTAATCTCGCTGATGAGGTAAGAGTCCCGCCGCTAACATCTCCTCTTCAGAAACCTGTGGGTAAAATAGCATAGAAGCTTGGGGTGAAACGTGAAGCGAAAGGAAATCATAATAGAATGAAGTACATTGACTTTAGATTCAAGCACTGCATAGCATTTATAACATAAGTTATAATGACACTAGATATTTAACAGGTGCATCTCAAATGCTGATGAATAATTTGTTCTTGCGTAATACTTAAAGGACCACTAGGGATATAACTCACGTTTATAAAAATGGAGAGAAGGATGGGGTCTGAACTCGCGAGTAAATCATTTGGCTATGCTTTTGTTGGCACTGGACATTATAACTAATTTCATCACAACTACCATCAGACGTATTTTGTGCTTCCATGGTCAACAAACTTGTTTGAATGAATCAATTTACCCAGCGGGACAGCTTGCGATAATATTCTATCCTAATAAACACAAAGTAAATAAAGAAGGGCATTGCGAACCTGCATGAACATACACTAGCATGCATACGCTTCGAATGCCTAAATACGTTCCACGGAAATTGGACAAGTGGGCAAGCTTGTCGATGATAGACATCATGAAAACAATAAACGCATTGATATGTGCGCTTTGGAGGTATGTAGAGCGACGAGATACTCGGATACACGTATACTAATTGCACAATGTTTGATGGTATAAACTAAGTTGCAATACCGCATATTTCAAAACAGTTCTATACTTCAGGGTATACAAGCCTGAAATGATTAAGTATTGGGACGATCGCGTAAGTAATGTGATTGACAGACCGAGCAACTACCTACGAGTACTACTTACAAAATAGTATAAGTAAATGTGCGTAGCAGAAGTAGCTTACACAATCAACGTTAAGTAATTCGGTTGATAATAAGTTACTATTTGAATATGCCAACAGACATTCAACAATTCCATTAATACTCCACGTGAGACCAAATATTTAAGTCTGCCAGCACAAATACAACATGCGCGTTTAGAGTAGACGGTTTTACGTCATCCTATGCTACATTATCCAGCTGCAGCCATAAGGCTGTTCTACATAGATCAGTCAAGCTAGCTAAGAAGCCCAAGTTGCGATCATCCCAATCGAATCGATGCGAAACTCACTAAGCATGGGTACATGATTCAACCGGAAAAAAGATTCAAACTCCATAGAGGCCAACACAGTTCAAGAATTCCGACCATATAAGCGGGAGAGTAAAAAAGTGACCTATAAATCGGTTTTACGATAGTAGAAGTTCATGGAATCGTAAGTCTGTCTCAGCGCGTATTTTGCACAACCCTACACTAAGGGAATGCAATGAAGAATTGCTAGTCTTAGTAATACTTCTTGAGGAAACCGCAAGTTGGTGATTCTCCTCTACTTAAGCAAAACTATTCATTGCAAAACTTCCATATCGTGATAATGAGGTTTCTGTACGAGCATGTTATAGTTTACTTAATCGATGTCGATCATCACCATATGGGCAGGAATTCCACGTTTTCTGGCAGCGCACCAGCCTTCCATTGATAAAAAAGTTTGTGATACATCTTCCGTGCTCAAATCAATTTTGTCCGGCTGCCCCTTATTGCCTCCTTCGAAAATCGGCTTGCTTTATTCCTGATTTCCAATCGTCTGGTAGAGTGGCCTAATACAGAGAGCAACAGAATATGTCCAGGAGCAATGGTGCTACCTCATGCCCTGGTGCTTTGATGATTCTGAAGTGCATACGTTTGGGTCTTGGGTCTTTGTTAGGGTTTAGTTTCCACAGGAGAACCTCGATTCTCATGGTACCGATTTTGATGTCAGAGAGAGATGAGGTGATGGATAAATTGTTGATCCCTTAGTGTGTTTCTCCTCATTGAAGTCGACTGTGAGTAGAAGGAACCATACTGATTAGCTAGAGAAGCCTTTGCTCTAGCAATCGGTGGCATCAGACTGGAAGGGGCTGACAAAGTACTTTGTCACTGACTCTCTGGCTCATGTTAATATAAGCATAGATTCGCTTAGGGTGAGCAACGACTACGGAGAAAAGCAGCTCTTTGTACTAGAGTTTCTGACTGTGGATTTTTTTATAACTATTTTATTCAACATATTCCACCTACAAACACTCTTTACCTACTCGGAGATTTCAATGCGCGCGTGGGATCAGACAACGAATCCTGGCCAAGAAGCCTCGGCTGCTTTGGTGTCGGCAAACTAAATGAAAACGGTCAACGCCTACTCGAATTCTGCACCAACCATGATTTGTGCGTGACAAATACATTCTTCTCGACAAAACCACATCATCGCGTCTCCTGGCAACACCCCAGAAGTCATCATTGGCACCAACTGGACCTCATCATTACACGTAGATTACTGAACAACGTACTGAAAAGCCGCAGCTATCACAGTGCATGTTGTGACACGGATCACTCACTCGTGGCAAGCAAGGTGCGCCTTCAACTTACACGCATCCACGCATCATCGCATCAACAATAGTAAAACCACCGTTGAAAAATTGCGTGAACGTTTTGAAACAACCATCGAAGACAAACTGAGCACCTGCTCCTCAAATGATATCGAAAGCGGATGGAAACAAATAAACGAAGCGATACGCAGCTCTGCTCTTGCTGTCTTCGGTAAACAAGAGCGGCAAAAACACGGATTGATTTGCAGCAAATGTCGCGAAATTGGAACCTGTACTTGCGGCTAAAAAAGCTGCTCTCATCGAATATAAAAACAACCCGACAGATGTGACCCTCGAAAATCTCCGAAGAGCCAGGCGGAATGCCAAAAGGACCTCACGACGATGTGCGAATGACTACTGGCTCAATATAGTATATATATATATATAGTATATGTAGTATATATATAGTATATATATAGTATATATATATAGTATATAGTATTCAGCTTGCCGCCGATTTTGGTAACGTTCGCGGTATGTACGAAGGCATCAATAAAGCCCTCGGACTGCAAATGATCAAAATGGCTCCACTTAAATCAGCAAACATCATCACGGACCGACAGAAGAGAATGGAGAGGTGGGCTGAGTACTACCAAGAGTTGTATTCACAGACAACTGCAGTATCAGATGCTGCTATAGGAGATGGCGTAAACCTGCCTGAAATAACCATACTAGATGATAAGCCTACTTTGGCAGAACTAGAGAGCGCTCTACAGAACACGAAAAATGGGAAAGCTGCCGGTAGAGATGGCATCACAGCTGAGATTCTGAAAGCTGGAATTCAGATATATCTACTCTCAAAACTGCAACAACTCTTGATCCAGTGTTTGGAAAAGGGAATGGTTCCACAAGAGATGCGGGACTCAAAGATAATCACATTGTACAAGAACAAAGGAGAACGCAGTGATTGTTCAAACTACAGCGGTCTTTCTCTTCTCAATGTCGTCGACAAAGTCTTCGCTCGTGTTGTACTCAAAAGACTAAAAATTCTAGCTGAACGAATCTATACAGAAACTCAGTGTGGATTCCGAGCTGGAAGATCAACCGTAGATATGATATTTTCCCTGCGGCAACTGCGAGAAAAATATCGTGAGCAAAACAGACCACTTACAAAGGCATTTGACATGGTCAGTCGAACTGGATTATACAGACTTCTGAAGAAAATCGGCTGCCCTCCAAAACTGTTGCATATGATTATCGCCTTCCACGAAGATATGCAAGGCACGGCGCAATACGATGGGTCAACCTCAAACGCATTCCCCATCAAGAATGGAGTAAAGCGAGGTTATGTGCTTGCACCAACACTCTTTGGAATATTACTCTCCCCGCTGCTCAGAAATGCCTACAAGAATTCAAACGATGAGATTTTCCTCCACACCAGGAGTTACGGCGGATTATTCAACCCTGCAAGACTTCGAGCAAGAACCAAAATCAGGAAAGTGTTCTTGAGGAAGTTACTCTTTGCGGACGATGCGGCTTTGACGGCTGATTCTGAGGAAGGATTGCAGCGACTAATAAGTTGTTTTGCCAATGCTTGTAAGGAATTTGGCCCGACCATTAGCTAAAACAAAACCAAAGTCATGGACCAAGAGGTCAGCAGTGTGCCGGAAATTCAGATTTATGGCCACACACTAGAGGTAGTAAATGAGTTCCCTTATCTGGGATCCACTATCTCTAGTAACCTATCCCTTGATTCCGAAATAAACAAGCGTATTGGCAAAGCAGCAACAATGATGTCGCGGCTCAATACACGCATCTGGAGAAACCCGATGCTGACTAGAAACACGAAGATGCAAGTCTACAGGTCTTGTGTGCTGAACACCCTCCTCTACGGCAGTGAAACGTGGTCGCTGTATTCACACCAGCAACGCAGACTCAACGTCTTCCATCTACGAAATCTCCGAAGAATAGTACGCATAAATTGGCAAATCACATTCCAAACAACGCCGTCTTGAAACGAGCCGGACTCCAAAGTATGTTCGCTCTCCTGGCTCACAGACGTCTGCGTTGGCTCGGCCACGTGAAACGAATGGATGAAAATCGCATTCCGAAGGCTGTGCTGTTTGGTGAACTTCCAATGGCTCGAAGTCAATTGGAAGACCACAACTACGCTGTATGGACGTCTGCAAGCTGGATATGAAAACCGGAGGCATCTACATGGCAAATTGGGAAGAAGATGCAGCAGACCGAAATAGCCAGAGGAGCCTTATCAGGGCAGCAGCTGTAAATGTCGACCAGGACCACGTGAAGCCACGGATCAAGAGAACAGCCGGACAAAGCTCGTGTGTCCGAAATCAAGCACCTATTGCCCGTAGTAACTGTGGAAAAATCTGCCTGTCTAGCATAGGCCTCTACAGCCACAGGCGACGGTGCAGTAAATAAAATAAGAGTAATCATGAAAAACTGTGAACATATATCCAACCACCAAAAGTCAGAAAATGGAAGTACAAACTAACGAAAAAGGTGATTAAAAAATGTCTGGGGTGACAAAGACGATAGTCATTCGAGATCAGAGAATAAAACTAATCATTAAAGTGTATAACCAATCTTCTCTGGCTTAGAACAGTAACGAGATTGTATTACAAAGCCTGGGACGTAGTTCAATACCACCAGAGGGGTGTATTAACCTTTATCGGTCACCGGCCTCCGACTGGACAGTCAACTCCATAATTCACCCCGCTGCCTTGCGGGTTAGTTCAACGAACAAAAGCTCAGAGTAGGGACTAATAAGCCAAACTCCAATCTCGGCAGGGCAACTGGACAGTATCACATCCGCATTCAAATCATGGACTTATGGATCTTATGTGATGGCTGAAGCCTACAGACACTTAATGTGATCAAACTGACTGGACTTCAAGGTTACACGTCGTTCATCACCTCAATGCTTCCTCCTACTCCCAGGCTGTTTTTTCCTACCCTAACACAATGCCGCCACACTGAGCCTCCGTCGTCGCTGAGCGATCCCACTTCACCCTCAATACAAAAACGAGATGAAGATATAAAAAAAAACAGAAAAAAAATAAAAACAACCAAAAATCGGTCAAAAATATCCTTCTTCTTTTCCCCCACATTTGTTTCTATCTATCCATTTTCACAGTTCCTTTCTCTGTAAATAATTTTTTGACGCCAGACCTGTTTTGCAGAATATATATATATATATATATATATATATATATATATATATATATATTGAATGTTTGATTATAGGAGTTGGGTACAAATGAGAGGAGGTGAACAGTTCTATGGTCGGGCAGTTCTGCGGACGAGTGAAGAGCAAAACAGTTTTTTAGACAACGGTGGATCTGATAAGGATGAATAGAAGTAAAAAGACGACTTGAACGACCGGAAGATTGGGTGGAGTGGAGAAGCAGTAGCAAGCTCGATAAAAAATGTGTTCGCCAAGAGGCCTAGCACCAAACAACTCCGTGAGTTACTCGTGCGCATAATACCCAGGTACTCAAACCGAAGTATGTACCAGAGCGGGATTCTAGCATAGGCCGCTTTCTTCAGAGTTCGGTGAGAAAGGGGATGCTGGTTAGTTGTGGAAAGGCAACGAGACGTACAATTTTACATAGGGTTAGGTCCAGAAGAGAGAGAGAGAGGAAAAAGAGGCCCCAACACAAACATGACAGTAGTACTCCATGGTGGGGGGAAGTTGAGGTTCGTAAATAGGTAAAGGTTGAGCAGCAGAGAAAATTTATGCAATTGAAACAAAAACCTAACCTTATGGAAGTACAAGATGGTATTAGTATCACATGATACGGCGAGGGAAGATTGTTAACAAACAATACACCAAGAGGCAGATCAAGGAATCGAAAACGAAAACATATCTTAGCCGATCTAGAGACAGATCTAGAGAAAAACAACTTTATGAGTTGTTCGTTGGCGTGATACTACCCGGATGAATTATTTAAAATGGTAGAGTCGAAGTGGAAAGATGTAGAGAAAGCGAAAAATGAGATCATTTCGAATGAATGCAGGTGCGTTTGATCCCTAAACGAGAATATCGGTAAGATCGTCATTGAGGATATTGGTTTACGCCGTCATACTGAAACTGGGCAGAGATAGTACATTGCGAGGAGTAAGAATTGAAAAGGCGGAAAGTAGCGTCATCTGAAAAAGCATGAATGTAATCGAGACAGATGTAGGTGATTAATGAAAAGTAGGAGGTGTGGGAGACAGAACAAAACTCTAGGGCGTTAATGAACCATTCCAAGAGAGAGCGTCATCAAGGCGAGCTTATAATGAAAGGACCATCAGGAAATTCCGAATCCAGATGATCGAAAGAATACAGACCATGCAGTGGAAGTTTAGCGAGAAAGCTATCGGATCATACGTGATTGAATGCCTTTGAAACGTATCATGGCTAATTGATACAAATTTTGCTCGATACACAGTAAGTATTTGTGTAACAATAATCAATTTTGCTGATAGTTTGCTTATATGGTTATGGTAATTTATTATCATGGTATCATTATTATCAAATAAACGTACAATGTTAGAGTGTAAGGAAGAGCGTGAATTGTGACCATGTTTTCTCCGTCCAGCGCTCGCACTACGGTGGGGTTAGTGCACAGGACCCCAGGTAACTCATAAAACCAATGGATCGACACTGTCGCCAGATTCGCCAACTCTCCGCGCATATTTCAGATGGGCGATTTCAACCTACCATATATCGACTGCCAGTCCCACGGATTATCTAAGGCAGCTACGCCCACCGAAAGGGCTTTCTTCAACTTTGTATCCGAAAATCCACTAATGCAACATGTCCTCGAACCAACGCGCTTCAACACAAGCAGCATCTCATCATGCTTTGATCTTCCACTAGCGACCCACGAACACTCGGTGGAACAAGTATCCATCGGTGAGCCACTAGGGTTCATCGACCATGCAATCATCTGTGCTCCATTCCATCTACAAGCAAGGCAACGCACGAACTCTGAGCTCGCGAAAAATTTCTGGAAGACGGATGTTGCATCGATGATACTGCAAGTGCAAAATGAACTACAACACTGAATATTTGGCCTCATTGGAAGAGAAAAGGGAACTTCTGAGACATAATCTGGAAATTCTCTGCACCTTCTACGTCCAGCTCTAAACACCGGGTCACGCTTATATGAATCTTCCACGGATCACCAAAGAAATAATAATGGTTCTCCAGAAGCGCAAGAAAGAAGTTCCGGATAGTTATCAGCGATGCGGTTCATCCGCTGATTACGTGCTTTACAAATCACTTCGCAAAAAATGCAAAGCTGAAACTCGGTGGTCCAAAACTCAGTACGAGGAACAGCTGATCAGTGTAACGCCAACTCAACCGAACTGGATCTTCGTGCACATAAACAGAAATTGCTATCAGCCAGTTGATGTTCCGAACCTGTTCGACTGTAATGGATTCGCTGCTCAGGACGACAAATCCAAGGCTAACGCGTTAGCGGACCAATATAGCCGCATTTATTCGCCTGTAGATACTCCGATGGATAATTTACCTATCATGGATAACTCCCCTCTTTTCGCTGATGCACTTTACCACGCATACATTTCCGTCGAAGTGGTCGAAAAGATGCCCTGCAAAATCAATACTTCAAAAGACCCCGGTCCAGACGGCCTTTAACCGTTAATCCCAAAAACTGTACCATAAGTGATCGCTCCCACATTAGCAGATTTATTTCTGTTTGTTGAACACTGGAGCCCAACCATCCGACTGGAAAACCGGACTCATCAAACCATTTCACAAGGGAGGACATCAAGGATCAGCCCGCAAACTATCGACCGTTGTGTTTGACCTTAATATTCTGCAACGTGATGGAGCATCTATGAGAAAAAATCGACCTACACTTCCCAAAGCAAAAACTGGATTCTTTTTGTTACAAAGTATATTTGATTACAAGAGAACAGGAGGCCCATGATCAAAACCCCCTTGTAAGAACCTCAACAAACACACAATACCAGATACAAATGGAGAACTGTAAGCGGTCGTGTTTGATTGAAGAGTAAGAAGCCGGAAACTCAACCCAGGGTTTCGAAAGGTGAATCACATAAGACTCCCATAGGTTGGGCGGTGGTTCCTCCCTGGACGGCAGTACCACCAGAGCAGCATGGACTCTCCAAGGAAGAATCATGCATTACGAGCTTAATCCTGGCTAGAAAATCCTGGTGCGTTGCACGCGAAAAGCGAATCCAAGTGAATGCAATGTTGATTGACTCCAGCAAGGTCTTCGATCAAGTCAATCATAGATTACTTCTCCGCAAGCTTTGACGCAACGGGATTGATGGCAGGATTCAGCAGCGGATTAAAGCAACATGACTGATCGCACATGGAAACCTCGGGTCGGTAAAGAAATATCCGACGATGGAACTGCCTCCCGTGGAGTACTCAAAGCGCAGTCCTAGGTACAAGGCTCTTTAACACCGTTGTTCAAGACATCCCGCCCATGCTGAGATCACAGTGCCCATTCTTCGCGGACGACCTTAAGATATGGAGAAATTAGATCCCCCAAGACATAGCGAACCTCTAGACAGATATAGACAACGTGGCCAAATGGTCATCATAAAATCGCCTTCCAATCAACCCAAAAAATCAAGCGGGTTGGCTATCGGTGAGAAACTCGGTAACACGCGCTACGTTCTACATGAGAAATTCGCATCAGAAGTTTCCTCCATGAAAGATTTAGGAGTCATCACAAGAAGCGACCTCAAGACCAGGGATGAAGCAAGCAAAGCATGTTCCGAAGGATTAAAGTTGACGTGGATGCTCAAACGTAAGTTTATTCCTGGTCTTCAGAAACGTACAAAGAGATTCCCAAGTACATACGACCGGTGATGGAATATGCGTTTCCCTGCTGTCATCCCTGTACAAAAAGCGAGATTACTCAACTAGAGTACGTAAAACGCAAAGGTTCAAGGAAGGTACACTGGCTCCTACGAGAAATGGTGCAGCAGTCTAAACCAATTCACCTTGGAGTATCGTCCACTAGAGATGACATGATCTTCCTCTTCCGCCCTCCATCACTGGCCAGGTATACCACATTTAGTTGAAAGGACCGTCAACGATCGAACCAGAAGCCAAAACTTCAAATTCAAGGTTCTCCGAACGGACAGTCTCTCTCACGTCTACATTCTCTCTCGTAGAGCTACTTCAATGTGAAACTCTCTGCCACCGGCAGTTGTCAACGCTCCGTCTGTCGCTGCGTTGAAGCCTGAATTAGACGAGCTGAGAAGACGTCGAAAATGCGTCAACATCGAGCAGGGAACTAAATGTTAAATGAAGAAGCGTACACAAGTGCTAGCACCCCCTGTTCTCTAAATCTGAATCTGAATCTTATGACATTTCATTCTGTGCTGCGATTGGACAGTTTTCGCACATAAATTAGATTGATCATTCAGTATTCAATCCACAGGCAGCAGGCAGTAGCCTGTGTTCGCCTCATCATGGCAAGTCGGACGAGGGAAGAAGAGCGGAAGAGAGTCCGTGATCGTGGATTACCTTCCAGGTGGTCATCATTTCTCGTTACCTTCAGCTTTCATCATAAAGGCATCAAGGGCACCCTGGAAGGTATGAACAGAAGTAACTTTCGTAACAGATGGCAGCAAGGAGTTCCAGATGGGAAGGGCTCCGCGGGAGAGTCGGTATACATGAGAAAGTCCATCGGTTCGTTGGATCGGGAGCTTGAATTCATGTCCTCACGTACGGTCATCAACAGAACGACAGATGTACCCCCGGTATTTGAGATAGTGGCAAAGGAACATGAATATTAAATCTGCTCTGCTTCTATGGTATTCCAAAGTGAAAAGATTAAACAGTCTGCACCTTTCTTCATATCGTAGAGTTTTGAAATGAGGGAAAGATATCGTGGCAAGACGCTAAGCATACCTCAGACTGGCGAGCTCTGCCTTTTAACAGGGAAAGAAGGCTGGGGCAGCATTCTTCATCGCTGGAGGTATGAAAGCGGCAAACAGTATCCTAAACACTCATGGAGTCCATGAGACAAAAGAGCGAAGCAGCATCCAGTCCATGCGGAGTCCGGCAGCACGAGCATTTTTGGTTTGATAACATGTCTTCAGATCATCGGGAACAATAAGTCCCAGGTCCTTTGTAGAATCAACTTTGATCAAGGGTTGACCGTCCATGAAGTATTTAGCTCGGTCGAAGTTTTCTCCTAAGACGCAAGACTTTTGCACGTTAATAGGCAGTAGGTTCACAGCTGCCCATTTGCTGATCCGATCCTGTAAAGCGACCAAGTCAAAGGACGAAATTATTACCCTCCACACTCTGAGGTCGTCTGTGAACAAGATGCACTCCGATTTAATGAACTGTGACAGGTCGCGAACAAAAATGGTAAAAAGACGGGGTCGTAAGACTGCTCCCTGGAGAAAACCACTAGTTGCCAGTCTCTCTTCAGACAGTTCTTTTCCGACCCGTACTTTCCAAGTCCAACGAGGTAGGCAAGACTCAATCCACTTCAACACCTTCCCTACGATACCGTGATATTAGTTTGCGTAGTAGCAGATCGTGGTTAACCTTATTGAAGGCCTTGGCGAAGTCTAGCATGACTACGTGGACAGGAATTCCACGCTCCTTCGAGGCGCATGAGTCTTTCCGCGTCACAACGAGTTTGGTGGTGCAAGATCTACCTTGCGTAAACCAATGCTGCTCCGGAGAGAACAAACCATGTTTTCTTCAAATGACGATCAATTTCGACTCGAAGGATTTGCTCCAGCATCTTGACGAATACGGACGTCATGTTATACCTAGCGGTAGGTAACCGGTTGCACTTTATCGCCTCCCTTGAATATTGGTTTGATAATCCTTGACTTCCAAACAGCACGCCGGTATCCCGCGAGCAGCGAAAGATATCCGCTACGAGAAGAGCCATTTCGCGGGATACGGCTTTGACAATTCGAGGATGGAGACCACCAGGTCCAGGGGCTTTTGTAGGCTTAATCTTACCAAGCAAAAACTCAATCTCAGCAACGCGGACATTGAAATCAGAAAGAGGAGAGTCAATCGGAGGCTTGTAGTTCACCAAGTCGAAGCCTACGATTGACGAAGGCGATGATTCTATTGGATGAATGTCAGTCTCGGAAATAAAAACGAAGACACCAAATTTACCCACTCCTCTTACTGTTACAATTAAATAAGGGCATCAGATATTTTTTGGAAAAGACTATCGGAATGCTATTGGATCATGCATGATAAATATAATAGCGATGAACTTCAATCAATAACCTACCAATGGTACCCTTTTTTTCCTTCCGTTAGGAATCCTTGGAGCTGATCATAAATTGGACCCTTGGATATATCAGGCATACTGCTTGGATCTTTGTAAGTGGATATGACATGGCCCATTTTGAGTATTCGCCAATTCCAAGATAAGAAATCTACAGGCTGTGTGACCTTCTAATATAGAGGTCAGAATTTGAAATATTCGCCGAAACATAGTGTCATAGTTTCATGGTAGTGTAGAGAGCAGGAAGGGGATCCTTGTCGGCTCCTTCGATTCCCAAACGTGCCGGGGACATCAGGGCTGGCAGTGCACTCTTTGATTTACGAGGTCTTCGACAGTTCTTCCCCGGACAACCCAGGAGTTCGTCTAGCGCTGCTTGAAACATTTCTTCTGTCATTGCGTTGACCACCGACGAGGGGAGGCTGTTCCAATCGTTTCACTACGATGGTTGAGAGTGTGACAACACTATTCGCCTGCGTCTTTCTGGGTTTAAACAGCTTCAGACAGTGTCCCATGGTCGAGCATTCTTTGTTGAGAACAAACATGCTTTGCAGGTCTTCTCCGAGTTCACCGTTGATTATTCGTCTAGTGAAGATAAGGTCTCCACGGCGCCTTCGATAATCCATACAGAATAAACCAAGGCGCTGTAGACGAATGTCGTACGGTAGACTTCTGATAGCCGCGACAGTTTTAGAACATCTTCTCTGTACCTTTTCAATTAGGATGTTGCCTTTGTCGAACCTTGACCCGGAAGTTTAAATTTGCTACGCTCTCCTCGCTCACAATTATTTTATTATTATTTGCTATGACTTTCACAGTTAGTGCACTTGATAATTGTGTTATTTGCAGGAAGAAAGTTATCGGGAATGCTGAAGCTATTCAGTGTTTCATATGCGAACGCTGGGAACACATTAGGTGCTCCAAAGTCTCCAGAGGTCTATATAGTGCACTTCAAAAGTGCTCCCATGATCGTGTACGCTATAACTGCGTTAATTGTGACATAGTTATGTTAGAATTCGCCAAATCAGCAGCGGGGAACCTAAGATCAAGCCGTAGGATGGTCCCCGCTCCTGCCCATCAGGCGGTTCACCAAGCTGTTCGCTGTCTCAGATCCAACACCCAGATTACAGCTACCGGGAGTTAGTAGTGTGTCCTACGTAACTACCAGTGACGCGACTTTACCTGTACGCTCCCCTCCCAAGGCGAAGATCATAGCGCGCTCCTCTAAGGTCCCTGTAAGCACATCGACTATAGCCCCGATTATAACCTCAGTTAGCCCGATAAGCCTCGGCTGGGACTAAAGTTGTTCGCCGGAAAAGAGTAGTACCCCCGAGAGCACCTGAACAAGCACCTAATGCTAAACTTGCGCCTAAGTTAGCAACAACAAGGGAGAAATTTCCACCCCGCGAAAGAAATATCATGCTATTCAGGATCCCCAGAGAAGAAAGATGGGACCTCTTCCGATAGAATAGCAAACGACCGACCGGCCGAAGTTTCTAAGATAATTAAGACCCTTATGGTCGCTGGCGATCCCGATGTTAAGGTTCAAGTGATGTACCGCATCGGTCCTATTGCGGATAGACCGCGACCACTAAAGGTCGTCCTAGATAGCGAAGAATCCGCTAAACTTTTACTGTCTAGGGGGCCTAGACTCAGAGGATTAGCAGTATCTATGAATCCGGACCTATCCAAGGCCGATCGTGAGCGCTTACGAATCGCCGTCCAGGAGCGCAACCTTCGTAGAAGCCAAGGGGAAGGAAACATCACTGTTTCAAATTTTCGGGTTGTATGTCACCACCAAAATCGCGGAGTGCCGATCATATTCAAGGCGCCGGTGGCGACATTAGGCACGACAGCGTAATAGGAAGCTTGATGCGAAAAATTGATGAACTGCAACTATGGTTCATCGAGCACAAGCCGATCTTCTTTGGCGTGACGGAAGCATGGCTGCACGAGGATATCACCGATGCTGAAGTCAGCATCCCAGGTTACACCTTATATAGATGCGACCGATCTTCCAGCTCCCATGGTGGAGTTTTACTGTATGTTTCCAATAAGCTAAGATCGAAAGAAATTTTCCGCGAAGCGCAACCCCAATCACAGTCGGAACAGATTTGGGTGGCTGTGTTTTCTTCATCTGGCGCTCGCACCATGGTGGGCCTACTATACAGGAGCCCAGGCAACTCAGAAAACCAATGGATCGACACCGTCGCCAGATTCACCAACTCTCCGCGCCTATGTCTGATGGGTGATTTCAATCTACCTCACATCGACTGGAAATCCCACGGATTATCCACGGCAGCTACACCAACGGAAAGGGCCTTCTTCGAATTCGTATCAGAAAAAGCACTAGTGCAACACGTCCTCGAACCCACGCGCTTCAATGCTGGTAGCATTCCTTCATGCCTGGACCTTCTATTAACGACCCACGAGAACTCAGTAGAGCAGGTATCCCTCTGCGAGCCGCTAGGAACCAGCGACCACGCAATAATACGCGGTGTTTTCTATCTACAATCAAAGCAATGCGTGGACAGCGAACTGGTAAGAAATTACTGGAAGACGGATGTCGCATCGATGACACTCCATGCTCAAAAAATGAACTGGAACACTGAACATCTAGCCTCAGTGGAAGAGAAATGGGAACTTCTGAGTCGGAATTTGGAAATCCTCTGCACCCTCTATGTTCCGCTCAAAACACCGGGCCACGCATGCAAGAGACCCCCGTGGATCTCCAATCAAATAATGGCGCTCCAGAGGCTCAGGAAACGAGCCTGGAACCGCTACAGGCGTCACGGCTGATCCTCCGAGTACGACCTTTATAAATCTATCCGCAATAAATGCAAAGCTGAGACACCGGCGGTCAAAGACCCCAGTACGAGGGACTACTAATCAGTGTAGCGCAACTCAACCGAAACGGATCTTCGCGTACATAAACAGACGGCGCCGCAGGCCGGTGTATTCCAGACCTTGTCGATTGTAACGGACTCGCCGCACAAGATAACAAATCCAAGGCTACAGCATTAGCAGACCAATACAGCCGCGTTTACTCGCCCACCGATACTCCGGCAGACAACTTACCGTTTTTAGATATCTCTCCTCCATTCGCCGAACCCCTGGAGGATGCACACATTTCCGTCGCAAGGGTTGAAAAGATGCTCAACAGGATTAATACTTCAAAACCTCCCGGTCCAGACGGCCTTCACCCACTCATCCCCAAAACTCTAGCCCAAGTGATCGCTCCAACAGTAGCTGATATCTTTCGATGTTCGTTGGACACCGCAACCCTACCTTCAGACTGGAAAACCGGACTCATCAAACCTTTCTATAAGGGAGGCAGTAAGGAGCAGCCCGAAAACTACCGGCCAGTGTGCATGACCTCGATATTCGTCAAGGTTTTGGAACACCTCCTTCGGGAAGAAATCGACCTGCATTTCGCCAAGCACTAACCTCAACTCCCCGAACAACACGGATTCATCAAGGAGAAGTCATGCGTCACGAACCTGATCCTAGCCAGAGAGGCCTGGTGCGCTGCGCGCGAAAAGCGAATCCCGGTACACGTAATCTTGATTGACTTTAGCAAAGCCTTCGATAAAGTCAATCATAGATTACTTCTTCACAAGCTTCGACGTAACCGGCATCGACGGCAAGATCTTGCAATGGATTCAAGCCTACCTGACCGATCGGACATGGAAAGTTAGGGTCGGCAAAGAACTATCGGACGATGGAACTGCTTCCAGTGGAGTACCTCAGGGCGCTGTCCTGGGTCCAAGACTGTTCAACACCTTCGTTCAAGACATCCAGCCCATGTTTGAATTCACCGTGTCTACTCTTCGCGGACGACCTAAAGATCTGGAGAGAAATCAGATGCCCCCAAGACATCGTGGACCTCCAGACAGACATCGACAACTTGGCCAAATGGTCATCTGACAACCGCCTTCCAATCAACTCGAAAAAATCGAACGTGTTGGCCATCGGCGAGAAACTCGGCAATACGCGCTATGTGCTGCATGGGAGCCTGCTGACAGAAGTTTCCTCCATGAGAGATTTAGGAGTCATCACAAGGAACGACCTCAAGACCAAGGATCAAACAAGTAAAGCACGCACCGCCGGACTGAAATTGACTTGGCTGTTCAAACGTACGTTTTCTTCTGGTCCGAAGAAACGTACAAAGAACTCGCCAAAATCATACGATCGGCGATGGAGTACGCGTCCTCCGCTTGTTACCCCCTGCTCTAAAAGCGAAATAGCCCAACTGGAATACGTACAACGCCTAGGGTCCAGAATGGTACGCTCACTCTGGAAGCTCTCCTATGAGGAACGGTGCAGTCTTCTGAACCTATTAACCTTGGAGTATCGTCGCACCCGAGCAGACATGATCTTCCTTTTCCGCTTAGTGGCCCTCCATCGCTACCCTGAAATGCAGCACCTAGTCGAAAGGGCCGTCGACGACCGCACGAGAGGCCACAACTTCAAGCTCAAGGTTCTTCGGACGGACGGCCTCCCTCACGTCTACCGCCTCTCGCGCAGAGCTACTTCGCTGTGGAACTCGCTACCGCAGATAGTCGTTAACTCTAAGTCCGTCACCGCATTTAAGCACGCCTTAGACAAACACTTAAGACCACAAGCTGAGGAGACGTCGCGAGTTCGACAGCATCGAGCAGTCAACTGCCCGGTTATCAACTCACCCGTCAGAACGCATGAAGAAGGAGCGTACACAGGTGCTCGCACCTCCTGCTCTCTACCACTTGAATCTTGAATCTTGAATCTTGAATCTTGAATCTAGCATTCTAGTTTTGATTGTGTTAGGTGGCGGGTTGTCTATAATCGAGAATGGGATGCACATGAGAGGTGAACAGGAGTCTGAAAATTTTCCGGGGCCATTCTAACGAACGATCTCTTGATTAAGCAGAACATCTTGTAGGCAGAGGTAACTTTTCTGATGGTATCAGACATAGACTTGTGGTCTGGCGAGACCACGACTCCTAGGTCTTTTCCACAGCGGAGTTGCACAGAAGGTATCCTTAATATGATAGGTCCCAAACGGAACTTTCGACGCAATTGGAAGGACGCAGCATTTACCCCTGTTTATCGGCAGTTTCCATTTGATCGTTCAGCGCGTCCAAAATGTTCTTCATGTATTCGGCGTCTACAATGCTGGCCACTTCTGACCAGGTCTTGAGATCGTCGGCATAAAGCAGGCATTCGGGGTCCAGCGAGAGCGGAAAAGCGTTAATGAAAATCTTGAACAATTCTGGGCCAAGAACAGACCCCTGCGGAACTCCGCTGGTCATGGAGACTGGTGGGGAGAGCGTATCGTTCACCCTAACTCGCATTGATCGGTCGATTAGGAAGTCGGCAATCCAGGAGAGTAGGTTACCCCTTATCCCGTATCTGCTTAGCTTGAGAAGAAGCAGTTGATGAGGGACTTTATCAAACGTTTTGCTGAGGTCTACATAGATTACGTCGAGCCGCTTGCCGGAGTTTACCACCTTGGCCCATTTCTCTCTGGTGACTAGAAGATTCGTAGTACATGACCGATTCTTCTGGAAACCATGTTGACAGACAGTCATCGAACCGAGCTTGTCCAGGTGTGCTTTGATGGCACTCTTGATGGCTTTCTCCATGATATTGCCTAAGATCGGGATAAGACAAATAGATCTGTAATTAGCGGGTCGTTACGATCACCGGTCTTAAAGAAAGGCTCGACGTGCCCGACTTTACAGGCAGATGGTAGACAACCCGAGTCAATGGAGAGCCGAAAGATGCGACTGAGGGAAGCGCAATATATTCGGCTATCGTCTTGAGAATGAGTAGATGCATTCCATCTGGGCCGGGTGAAGTGTCAGGGGGTAGTCTCTGAAGCAGCCTTAGTATATTGTTGTGGTCAAGAACAATATCTTCTAGAGAGGGCCTTGAGTAAGCCCCTGCTCCAGATCTGCTGCTTCTTTTGAGGGTAATCACATTCTCGTAGACGGAGGCATACTTTTCGGCGAGGGCTTCAGCTTTGGCATCGTCCTCTTGGAGCAGATTGCCAGTGGTTTTCGAGAGAAGAGTGGGTATACCCGTGCGGGCCTTAGTGCTCCTTCTTAAGTACCCGTGCAGCTGCTTAGGGTTGCTCTTGGATTTCCTGGCTAGTTGGAGTTCATATGCCGTGCGCTTGTCTGTTTTCACTTGTGTGCACCGATTCCGCTCAAGCTTATAGAGGTTGTAGTCTGAAGGAACCGAGGTGGTTTTGAAGTGATCCCAGAGTTTGCGTCAGCTTTTCAGCATAGCTCGCAGCTCCTTATCGATCCAAGGAGGACCCTTGCAGAGCGGCCGCTTCCGAGAGAGGGGAACATGACTGCAAACTATTTTATCTATCTGGAAGCAGAGAAGGGATAGGGATTCATTACATTCGGCGTTATCAGGGACGGCCCAGTCGGTGTCTCCTGCTTCTTCTTTCAGACGGTCTAAGTCCGCCTTCCAGTAGTTGCGACGAATCCCAGTACGTGAGTGGTCTTCGGCACACCTAGTCCAACGAAACGAGAGAGTGCAATGGTCACTTTTCCCATCGGGGCTAGAGGACTTAGGTCCCGGATGTCGGAGGGGTTGGGAGATAACAGCAGATCGAGCGTGTTGAATGCTTGTCCTGGAACTGATCGAGTCGGAAATAACACGTGCTCTGTCAGGAAACAATCGATGGATGCCTCCAGCAGGCGTGTATCGAATGATGAGTTTGGAGATCGGCAGCAAAGACTTTCCCAGTCAATTCCGGGCGCGTTGAAATCCCCAACAATCAGACAGTCTTTACCTGCTCTGTGTTTTCTGAGATGTTCTAGGCGCTCTATGTATTGCTTCAATGGTTACCGACTTTTGACAGTCGTTGATGCGGCACCACACAGATTCGAATCCACTTTCGGCACCGCATACTATATCAAGGAAATGGACTTTAAGATGTTCTCTCCAGTAGATAATTACTCTCCCGCCTATCTTTTTACACGGGCGGTCGGCTCTGGTCCGCATATAACCTGGTAGGCTGACCTCAGCGCCGAGAATGTCGATGGAGAGCCAGGACTCGGTAAAGATCAGAACTTCCGGACGACGCTCCATGGCGAGGAGTTTAATTTCATCTACCTTGGAGCGAAGGCTGCGTACATTGGCTGAGAGAATACGAATCCACTTCTTCTCTACTAGGATAGAGGGTGGAGATCCACCGGCCTCCAGCATGGTCGAATTTACAGTTTGACTTCCTGAAGATCCACAATCCTAAGGTTTTCTTCCCCATTTGCCCGTCTTTGTTTGAGTTCAGAGGTAGCTGGTTTCATTTTAAATCGATCTTCGGAGGACAGGTCGCGAATAACGAAGTACTCCTCCAGCTTCAGCTTGTGGATCCTCCGTAGAACGCGCTGGCATTCTTCCGTAATTTATTCGTAATCTATTTAATCTGAATGGTGCATTGTATAAGCTCAGTAGTATTTGAAAAGATTGCTTTTGCATTATTTATCCAATGCTCAGAATATATTGTTTATCATTCTGAGATTTAGTTTTTCATTGTTTCGTTATTGGAGATTCCGCTGTGCATCGGCAAAGCTTGAATATACTTGTGGCCTTTTACTTTCTTCATAGCTTTGATTTTTACTTATAGTACTTTGTTTGTATACATCAATATTTCCTGCGTGTGACTGTATTCTTTTCTTCGGCTTCGAATACACCCCTAATCACGATGTGGTGTACTTTCCAATGTGACCAAACTTGTTGCTGACTGTTGCTGGTCCTTCGCTGAGATGAAGCGAATTAACTCTATCTATGCTTTCCGGTCATTCACACTGGCGAAGATGTCTACCAGTGATTATTTGCAGTGGAAAGTTATTCACTCAGTAACTCAGAAGACTTCACGTAATCTTGTGTATCTTCATGTATATAACAACCATTCTAGGGGACTATATTTTATCAACATTACTATAAAGAAGTTCCCCGTGCACACCCCAACTCCCCATGCTAATAGCCCCTACCACCCATATTGACCTGCCCATGGTTTTATTTACTGTTCTACCACTCTCGTTTTACTGCTTATTTGTCGTCGTCGCTTATCGACGTGTGTGAGTGGTGCTGTTGCGAGTAAGTGACTCGTCGAATACTGTTTTTTACTAAATTTTGTAGTTGTATCTGTGACCAGAAAGCAATCCAACTTATGAGAGGTTTCGAAGTGTGTATTCAAACCTTTGAGTTTTGTGTTTTTGTATGGCTATTACTAATTTATTTCATAGAATCGCATAAACTTTCATTCGAGAAACTTGGTTCTTTATATTGGCGCGGCCTTCAATTCGGTTACACGTCAAAAAACACCACTCAGTTACATGTGATTCCGATACGCGTAATCAGGACGCTGGTGTTGTATTCAACTAGAGAAAAAACAATGGCCTTGAAAGCAGCGGATTTATGAAATGTAAGGACAGTGAAAATGAACATGCTGGATGAACACCTTTTTGTAATATTGGAAAATCGTGCAACTTGCTGAAAATTCATCCCATTTGGGATAAAGAGAGTATTATTCTTATATTATGTCATATATATATATCGATTTGGCGCATATTACCTGGTCTGTAAATACCTGCTTGGCAGAGGAAACTTTATCCGGTTACAAGTTTTCTACAATACTCAAAGTCATGACTTCCCCAAAACTTGGTTTGGGAAAGAACTTTTGAACTGAACCCGCAGATGACATGATGATGTCATTGGATCGCTTGGATGTTCCTGATGGAGAACCCAGGTTCATTCAGAAGACATGGTAAGTCTCAGTTTTGACTTCTTCTGTTGATAGCCCTGGTTCATGTACCGCAATTAGCCAGCCTCATCCATACGATAGTTCTAATTTCCGTAGTTACAGTTATCCCAAAATTGATGACGCTAAACTCGGTTACCAGCTGAATTTCACTGTCAAGAATGCCGAAGATCGATAGAAAGAGAAACGGCAAGTTTCAGTGCGTTTGGGGAGCGTTGAGCAAGAAGAATCATTAATGAGTGCAAAATTCTGTTCCGGGGGTACAGCTCAGTGAGTCGACTGGAGCCCATTCGGATCAATGATCAATTGGGTCTCGTAAACCGGTACTCCATAGATCCGTCGCAAGTCCCTTCCTCCACGATTGACCTAACCGCGCTTAGGGTAGGTTTGCCTCGACTAGAACTGGTGGAGTCCTTCGTAGGGAACCCGGGAAGGAGGGTACTGGGGGAAATTCGTCAGCCGGTTCCGGTACTTTGTCGAACAATGTTTAACTGACGATGGCACGAGACTGCAATATCTGAAACACTATTGCGTCGGCCAAGCGAAGGAAGCTTTATCAGGCGTTGAGGGTCGAAATGCGTCGCATGGTTACGCAATGGCATGGGAGCTGTTAGAGAATCTGTACGTTAGGGACAAGTTTGTTACTAATGCGATCGTAGAGGACCTACTAAAGAATCTCAAGAGACACCATGACAATGCTGAATCATTGTCACGTCTAGCTATCCGGATGCGTAATTGCTATATCACCTTCCAGGAGATAAATCGTTCCAGAGAGCTGAACGCCTTGGCGACCCTAGAGAAGATAGTTGAAACACTCCCGATGATGCTAGGAAAGGCTGGACCAGACTTGCCCATGAAACATCCAGGATGAAGAAAGACGTTGATTTCATGGATCTATGCAAATTTGTAGAGTCGCATGTTAGACAGGGGAGGTTCGGTCGGTTTATACAGTCGTCTGCGCCAGTATGAGAGAGCAGCCGCACGCCAAGGAGACACATAGACCGAGTGATCCACGTTCGTTTCGGGCGAGACAGTTCTCAACAGCGGGAAAGGAAGAGCCGTGCCTGCTCTGTCGAAAGCTTCATGAGTTAGAATCTTGCTCCGCGTTCCTCAAAATGAATTTAACTCAGAGATGGTCTACGGTGCGTCGCTATCAAATATGCTTCGTATGTCTTAAGAACGGTCACAGGAGCAAAGTATGCTCTGCGGATAAATACTACGGAGTATATGGATGCAAGGCGCATCGAAATCGGCTGCTGCATCGAGTCAAACGGGAAGGAGATGTTGTCATTAAGGCCAGCACATGTGGTTCGACCGGATTGGGCAATGGAAGTAAGGTCTCCTTAGGTGTGTTGCCGGTTTGCATAGTGGGTCCAAAGAAGACGCCAGTGGTTAACGCGCTTTTGGGTAACGGCTCTGACGTTACGTTGATCGATGAGAAAATAGCCCCTGTGCATACCCCAACTCCCCATGCTAATACCCCCTACCACCCATATTGACCTGCCCTTGGTTTTATTTACTGTTCTACCACTCTCGTTTTACTGCATAATTGTCGTCGTCGCTTATCGATGTGTGTGAGTGGTGCTGTTGTGAGTAAGTGACTCATCGAATACTGTATTTTACTAACTCTTTCTAGTTGTATCTTTGACCAGAAAGCAATCCAAATTATGAAAGGTTTCGAAGTGTGTATTCAAACCCTTGAGTTTTGTGTTTTTGTATGGCTTTTACTAACTTATTTCATAGAATCGCATAAACTTTCATTCGAGAAACTTGGTTCTTGATTGATATCGATTTGGCGCATATCTCCCGGTCTGTAAATACCTGCTTGGCAGAGGAAACTTTTATCTGGTTAGAAGTTTTCTACAATTACTGAACCTGTTTCTGTGATGTTCCCACTGCATTCTTTCTAATTGCTTCCGTGTAATTATGGTGGAGTGTTTCATTTTTTGTCCAAAGGCACTTCATGTCTTGCTATCGTTTAGCAATGATGATCCTAAAAGACCCTGACCACACAGTTCATGATTCCTTTGCCAGGTGTGCGAACAAGTTTAGAACCAGTATATTTGTTTCCGTGCGCAACAATTTTCAACAATTCTCTAATGCCCTCCCTCTCAAGATATTCCACAAAACCGGTATGAACTGCAGGATTTCTTGAAAACAATTAAGTTAAGGGTGTTACATGACAAACTGATCTCATGTCATTCTACATCGCTTTATCCTTTTCTACTTTTGTTTAATAATTTTGCATAAATTATCCGGTGAGGAAATGTACGCTGAACATTCTTTGTGCTATGACGATAAAATAATGCCAGTACGGTTAATATATTGTTATTATTAATATGTTATTTTGTTTTATGTGTGTGTGTAGAAATGACAGCTATCCACAAATAACCAAGAAGTAGCTGATGTAAGAGTTTCATCAAAATAAAGTTGTCTCTACCATTTCAGGTAGTTTCAAACCCGTATATAACGTCGAAATTAGTATAGTCTAGTATCACCGGAATAACTAAGAATAATAGCGAGCAAAATAACAATAAATTCACACGTGGTATTCGTATATCGCGGTATATTGTATATACAAAGTACAAGTAAAATCAAGTAATCAAGTATTGACAGTTTCACAATCAGCACATCCACCGCAGGTTGAATGAAACTAAGGATTTCATTAGTTTCTGACAGGTTTGTTTCTGATTCTACTAGATCTTCTTATTGAATTTTCTTCATCTTCATTGTCACCATCACCTAAAACTACAACAAAATCAGTATTTGAAGAAAAAGGGAAATCGGAACGTGACCCATCTGAGTCTTTGTACAGTATTTTATCAGAATGTCTTCGGTGTAATGTGAAGTCATCTAAATCCAAAATTTGAGCAACAGAATTCCCAATATTGTTCACAACAATTCCTTCACTAGGGCGGAAGTCATTCCCCCGATAAAACCGAGCTTCTGCGGTATCAAGACACAATAAGTTCTAACGGAGAGGCCTGGATTAAAAAATTTGAATGGCGTATTACCAGTACTAGAATGTACATATTTTCTGTATTGCAGCAAAACATTTGTCAAGTTCTGAAAATAACTGAGAACACATGAAGCAATGTCACTTTTGATAGTTGAAACAAATCTTTCTTTCAAGCCGTTGAATTGTGAGTGCTGCGAAGCAGTGAAGAGGTGTTGACATCCAATACTTTTCAACCAATTAGTAACAGAAGCAGCCGCAAAATATGAGCCACTATCCGTAACACCAGCCAAAGGAACTCCTTCTCGACTGAGTGTTTTCCTCAGAGCACGCGACTTAAAGTCTGCATTTGGTTTATCTGTCAAGAATACTTCGGGCCATTTCGAATACGCATCAAAAATATCAAGAGCATCGTATTAGCCCAAGAAAGGACCAAAATAATACAAATGAATTCTCTGCCATACTTCACAAGGCATAGGCCAAGGAATCAATTTGAATGGTCGAGAAAGCAGCTTATGTGTGCACTTTTCGCATTCTTTAGGCACTCTGCTCAAATAAGCACAGATTCCCGGCTACCGGCAATTAATACGGGCTAAGGATTCCATTTTCTCTACTCTTAAAAGTTCAGAATGTAAGTCATCTACCACAGCAGTGCGTAATGTTGGTGGTATAACTATCCGATCGTTGAGACACAAAACGTTGTCAGGAGTCATAAATAATTCCGCACGGCGTTTGTAGAATTCGAGAAATTTCAGTTTAATGTCATTCTTCCATCCTTGCCTAATGGACTTAATGACTGCATGATAATATTTCTTTGCATCTTCGATAAGACTGATCGGGTCACCGGGAGAGGTTGTATTAATATACAATCCAAACTGGAAGCTTCACATGTCTTAGCATATCGTGACAACTAATCAACATGCATAATGTCTGTGGCAGGTTTGTGCTTAATATTGTATGTTTAAGCACTAAGAGTAATGCTCCAAAGTTGAACCATAGCTGCCGAACTTTTGGACAAGGATTGCTAAGGATCAAATATGAATTTTACCGCTTCATTGTCGATCACAATAGTGCACAAATATTTGTGCAATCGTGTAACTGACCAAAATACTGCTTAAGCTTCACGTTAGAATTTTGCATACTCTTGTTCAGCTTTAGTTAGTCTACGTGAATTACAAAGCACAGGATGACCATTTTGTTCGAGCACAGCACCGATACCACTGGGTGATGCATCCGTAATCAAGACAGGTCGTAATTTTGGAGTAAAAAGGATGAAGAATAAAATAACACTCAAGAAATTTCAAAAGTTTGCGTAAGATGGTTTCGTGAGAATTAGACGAAACAAAATTATCCGTAGACAGAAGAGAAAACAAAGGATTTGGAATTGTTGCGAAATTCGGAATAAATTTAGAACAGTACTGTAAACTCCCAAGCACAGATCGCAGTTCATGTACACTTGTAGGTAAAATTGATATATACAAGTTGTTTGAGACTATCCATATCAGGTGAAAGACCATCTTTTGAAACATGATAGCCAGAGCAATTGAATTCAGAAGCACCAACAATGCAATTTTGTGGATTCACATTAACACAGTATCTTTCGAATCGTACCAGCAATTCAGATAGACATTTGTCATGAGTGAATTTGTCTTGAGTATGAATAATAACGTCGTCCTGATAGATCTGGATATATATGAGACAATTAGCCATATCAATCATGACATCCTGGAAGATGTCAGGTGAGACATTGAGCCCAAATGGCAGGAATTTATACTTGAATAAACCAAATGGGTTGGTTATGGTCGTCAAATTACTGGAAGATTTATCAATCGGAATGTGAAGATACGCATCTTTCAGATCGAATTTTAGAAAACACAATATCCAGTAAGACGAGATAGAATAGCTTCGGGCCCCTCACTGGTACAAGTACGTTGCAACAAACTAAGATTGAGTGGTCCTCTGTAATCACCGCACATGCGAGGTGTATAACCGTCTTGCTTCAATGGAGTAACAATCGTTGTTGCTCATTGAGAATTATCAAATCGATCAGTATAAAACGTTCACACAATGCATCAAGAACGTTGTTCAGAGGTTTCCTGAGGCAATATGATAAGATTCTTCGTTTACAGAATATTGCATCACCAGTAACTTCTAAATCAATAGGTGTTACCTTAAAAACCACAGGATAGCTTAGAACAATCATTTTAAAGATTACGAATATTCTGTTCAGTATTCGTAAAAGATGTCAAAGAAACATTTAGATTGAAGTCTCTCATAGCAGATAAACCCAAAATAGATCAACCATTATTGATGACAATGAATTTATAATATATTGACGAAGAATTCTCATTGAGAAGTGGA
>JALGAQ010000009.1:2960077-2989317 GCA_028829895.1 Sinotaia quadrata | reverse complement strand
CAATCTTCGCATATTTTCGCCCAATGCGGTCACAACTGATGCATCTGTTTCAATTCGTGGAGTAACTGGACATCCAGTTTCAGTTGTTGATCGTTGCGCACCACCTATTTCATCGCACGATTCATATCCAAAGACCTGTTCATTTATTGTGACTGAAAATGGACCATCTATTATGGGTCTTAAGGGTATGCAAGCTTTTCATATAAACATTTCTTTATTTACACACAGTGATGCTGAAAATGAGTTGAAAGATCATATCTTGAAATGTTCACATGCTACCGGTGGTATGAAGGTAGCTAAAATGCGACTGGATGTATCAGGCGATCCAATAATCCTTAAACGTCGGATCCTGTCTTTTGGTCTTCGTGAACCTGTCAAGAAAGCTATTCAAGATATATGTGATCGTGGCATCATGAGTCCAATAAATTCCTCGCAGTGGGCAACTCCGATTGTAACACAATTGAAATCGGATGGAAAAACTCCAAGAATATGTGGTGCTTATCGAATAACTCTCAATACTCGTCTTTTACAACGTACATGCACCACGGAAGAACCAGAAGACGTACTTTATAGATTCAATGGTTCGACATGCTTTTCGAAAATTGATCTTTAAGATGCCTATCTTCAGATACCTCTAGATGAAGAATCTAGTAAGTTGACTGTTATTAATACACCATTTGGATTATTTCGCTACAACTTTCTTCCATTTGGTTTGAGTTTTTCACCTGCTATTTTTCAAGAAACAATTGACGTTGCTGTTAAAGACTTGGATGGTGTTGTGGTATACCAAGACGATATTTTTGTTCATGCGTCAACGAAGGAAGTGCATAATGAGAGATTGTTAGCATTATTTCGCCGTTTTGTTCAACACAACGTTGCTGTCAATCCGCAAAAGTGTAAATTTTCTGTTTCGCAGTTTCAATGTCTTGGATATGTGGTTGATGGTAATGGCTTTATGCCCGACAAAAACCGAATTGCTCCCTTGTTGTCAGTCAAATCACCGTCCACTTTGAAAGAATTACGTTCTATCATTGGATGTTTTCAGTACTATTCGCGTTTTATTCCAAATTTTTCACAAAAAGCTAGCTGTCTGCTTGACATTTTGTCACAGGATACTTTTAAATGGAACGATACTCATGAGAATGCTTTGAGGTGTTTAGTTCTGATGCTTTTTTAAAGCCATTTTCATCCAAATTACATTCAACGGTTATTACGGACGCTTCTCCCACTGGTCTTGGTGCCGTTCTTGAGCATGAAGGGAGACCAGTTTTTTGTATCTCACGTCGACTTGGTGTATATTGGGCTGTTAAACGATTGCATAAATATCTGTTTGGTAGCAAGTTCACACTGGTTACGGATCATGAAGCATTAAAGTTCGTTTATCATCCCATGAAATCTTTGGCTAAGTCGTCAGCGTCTATGGTGCAAAGATGGAGTATCGCCTTGAGAGCTTATGACTATAATATAGTACATCGTAGTGCGAAGCAAATACAACATGTTGATTATCTTTCTCGAGATGCTAGTGCTACTGAGCCTGTAGGGTCAGATTCATGCATGTTGATGCAACCACTACCTGTAACACGTACGGAGCTTGTTTCGGAAACTAAATTAGCATTCCGAGCAATAATGGGTACGATTAAAAAAAGGATGGAAGCGGTGTGATAAACGACGTTTTCCTCAATTCTACTCTCGATGTGATGATTTGTGTTTAACTACAGACGGATTACTGTGCTATCGGGAGCGAATTGTGATTCCACCATCATTACGGTTGAAAGTTCTACAAGATTTACATTCTGGACATCTTGGTGTAGACAAGATGAAATCACTTGCAAGGCTTACCAGTTGGTGGCCTGAATTGGATTCAGATATTTTTCGAACTGCAAAATCTTGTGTACCATGCAACCATAAAATTCACTTTCAACCATCGAAATGGCTACTCTGGCCTTTATCTTGTGAGGCTTGGCAGAGAGTTCATGCGGATTATTGTGGTCCGTTTTTGGGCAAATACTATGCTTTGGTGATCATTGATTCATTTTTACGTTGGCCGGAAGTGTATTTCACAAAATCACCGGATGCTAAGTTCACACAGATGGCGTTACGCAAGTGTTTTAGTCGGGAAGGTGTTCCTATCGCTCTGGTAACAGATAATGGATCTCATTTTACGGCTAAAGATTTTAATAATTGGCTGCTTCATGTTGGTTGTAAACATCTCTACACTGCACCACGTCATCCTCAATCCAACGGTCTTGCAGAAAAATTTGTGCGTATACTTAAAAGTGCTATACAATCTGCCTGTGTTGTGACATTTACTGATCTTGAATGTTTTGTTGATAATTTCCTTATGTAATACAGAAATGTAACACATGCAACTACCGGTAAGAGTCCAACCGTTCTTAATAAATCCCGAATACTACGTACCAATTTGAAATGTCCTGATTCTGCAGAAGTTGTCTATTTTCGAGGCAATGATTTACGTCCGTCAACAGGAATGATACTGAGTCCAAAAAGACTGCGAAAAAAAAATCCTCGATATGAAAGATCACTCAGAACACACAAGACATGTGGATCAGAGACGAATGAACCAAAGTCAGTGCTGTTCCCATTCATCTGTTGAGGCTAATGCTAATGATTCTATTCTAGATTCACATGCAAATGATAACTTACCTCCTGAACACGAAGTTGTATCCAGAAGATCTCAACGGCTTCAGAATCAACCAAGAAGAGATTACAAGAACCTGGATCAGCATTCAAGCTGCGGCGGATGTAATGATTGTAATATTAACTCCTGAACTGACCTCATATTGTACCTTTATGTTTGACTTATATCCTTGGCGAAATTTCGAATACACGCTTGTGCCAACTTCAGTCACTTGTTGTTTTCCCTATTGAATACGGGAATAATCCAATTATACTATTCAATTCTAATTGTAACATAATCTTACAGTTCCAACCAAACTGTTAACAGAAAACTGCTATATGAAAAATTTTGTCATATTTTCTCTTTTCCATCGAATGCAAGAACAGGAGAAGAAACTTGATTCTTTTGAAAAGAAGTGAAAATAATTATTTCTTAACGCACGAAACACACCTTATTAGGTAAAATGATGAGAAACCTCTGGTGTTTACGATTACATGAAGATGTGAAATTGAATAACTGTAACCAGCGACTCGGGTGAACATAATTAACATGCACATGTTCTTTTGCTTGTTGCATGACAAACTCCATAGTGGCCATTGTTTTTAGCTAAATTATTTAGATTTTTATGTTTATTGAGATGCTTTCATTTGCATTTAAAATTTAACTAGCAGTTTATTGAGGTGAAAAGCTCCAGGTAACTTTTAATCAGTTTTAAGTGAGGGATTGACATTTAATTTAGGCGAAATTAGGGTGACAAATCAAACAATAAGCATCTTACTTGCCATTGATCAGTCATCATGCGTGCACCTTCTAATAATAACAATATAAGCAAGCCACTTGAAAAACATTTCATTCATACAAATCAGGGTTATACGGAGTGTTGTCTTGAAACTAAAACATGAAAGACAAAAGTGACGTGCAAAAGTGGATAATTTCATAATGTACTGTTTTATTGCCTATTCTGACGTTAACAGTCCATGGCACTGCTCTGACCTGCCTTCCATAACACTTGGTTAGGTCGCATTGGTGGTTATTTCTATATCTTTTTCGTGATTACTGACGTATTAGTGGGGAGTGTAATTAACTCTTGCTGATTGAATACCTCTAGAAATCTTTCCTCAATTGTGTTTTCATGACGGCCATCTATTCGTAAAAGCATGGTTCAAAGTGTTTTGTCGAACTTCTGAGGTTTATGTTTTATCCGTTTGCAATCTAGTCGTGTATAGAAAGCACGCCTTGTTCTTTGGAGGAACTTGTTTGTTTGCTGACATCGAGTGCAAATTTCCCAGTACCAAATTACCTTCTACGAGAGAATGAAATTTAATCGTTTAAAGCTCTTACTATCGTTATGATTGCTACACTAAAATTGTGGTTGGACAAGAATATTTCGACCCAACTCCTAAAAAATACAATGGTATGACTGGATCTTGTGAAATTCTTAGTCGGAGACCAAATCTGGAAACAAATTATGTAGTAAGCCCCTTTTGACTGATTCCTTACATGTGCACGTTGTAAGATCTGCAATTAGATCCCGTAATTGGGACAACACGCTCTCCAATATTCCAAGTCGAGTAAGTCAGAACAAGCACGAACCAGTAAACACTATTAGAGAGGTTCTATTAAACAACAATTATAACAAGCAAAATACAATTACCCAAAGATTGGGGTCTATGGGTCAAACCAATGATCAAATGTTCAACGGGCACCTTCGGGCTAACAGTAGAAAGTTATATAAACACGCTACCTGAGGAACAGTCAAATCACACGAAACACGGTGATGCGATAACGTCAACCAAAACACGAGCGCAAAACAAGTGAGGGGTAAAACAAACATATTCAAGTATGTGAGATATGAACAAAAAATGGAGGATGGAAGCTTCAGATGGACCCGGTAATGTGTGCATTTCAGACTGCAATCATCCTGTTTCATGTTAAAGACCTAGACAAGCATTCCATGTCAATAACGATAGTATATCTATTTTTGCGACCACGAGCATAATAGGATTAGCCAATCATACTACCACTGTAGGTTAATACTGTCAATCCTATATCATTCTAAGTGTTTTGCCAGCGATGTAAAGCTAACAACTGGTAACAAAAAGAAGAGAAGCAGAGACTTATTGAAAGACTCGAATACCTCAGGCTGAAAGATTCTAAAATACCAGCTGTGAGAAGTGGTATCATTACTGAAACCCGAGGTTAAATTAGTAAAGGGGCCACGTAGCGAAACTGCGACTCAATTGAAGAGTTCGCCATGGTATGTTGGGTTTAGTCTTGGAAAATGTATATCAAGTGATCCGGATGCACTTGAAGTTACTGATATAGAGGAGCCGTATTGGTGAACAACATAGAGGCGGACAGTAGCGAGTTATGGATAACCTTGTGCTTTTGTTAGAACACACACTCTGATGGTTTTCATTTCAAGGTAACATTCCCGGAAACACTGAGCACGAGTAGTGGAACTCTATTTGACTCATTAGGTCTAGAGGCGTCAGTGCACTTACAAGCCAAATCGTTTTTCACCAAAGCTGTGCAGGTAATGTTTAGATTTGGACACCTAAAAACGGGCATTTATTCAAAGAGTGAACTGGGTGGGTAACCACCATACAGGGTTGATGAACACTGGTGATATGCAGTAGTCTATGATGCATTTGTTCTTAATCGCTTCGTAACAGTTCAGGAACTGTCTCGACCAGGACGGTGCCTTCACGTCAGATCTGAACTAAATTACGCCACGTCATTAGGGCGAACGAAGTCGCATAAAGAATTCTCAATATGCTTTAAATTGTCAGATATTCTGTGGCAACGGGAGCACGATGGACATGAACTGATTAAAGGAAAACCGCCCGCAGCATCGGAGATGAAACTCAAAATTTCCATGGTTAGATTTAGACAGAAAGAATTTGGTGTGATTGCGCTGTCAAGCTACTACTGGACCTGACAAAGCTATTGAAGGTATTACCGTAGTTTATTTGGTTTGAGCCCTTGCTGTGCATCAAAGCTCAGAAAGATCCTAATTTAAGACGGCCGCGTGGACTGCTGAAGACGATCGAGGCGGAGGAAGATCAGGCAGATCTGATCTAAAAGGTGTAACGACATACCTATCCGAAACACTGGAATACTGTGATTATTCCAAAACCAGACTAGTATTTTTAGATTTAAAGGCTTGAACCCGATAGACGTGAGTGGCTTTTAAGGGTCGGGATTATACCGTTACATGCTTCTCCACTCTGTAACTCTCAAAACGTTGATAAAAGCCTTTGAAAGTAAAAGAATGTGAAGAGATGTGCTACTCTCGCACAAAAGAACACGTTTATTCTATCGGAAAGAGTTTATGCGATTTTGGGTAATCAAATGTATGTGGATTACATTCAGGGTTCACGCAAATAAGGGCAATGCACCTGGCACGAAAAGGAAAATGTGTACAGCAAAGTTAATATTGGCTACAAAGTAATTGTCAATGGGATCAGATCCTTAATGGTAGTTACATCAGAGGCAGACGCTTTTAACAAGCATGGTCAAACAAGATAATTTGTAACAGCCAACATAGAGTACATCGAAAAAGCAACGTCAAGCAAGGAAACAAGATCCCGGCTAATAACATGGTCAGAGGGCAATTAGAGGCCAAAAAGGGAATGAGTAATTATCAATCTGCTGTCTCAACGAAAATTTAACCGACTTTGAGGAGCAAGAGAGACATCATATTGTTGTTAACTAAACTAAATGGATAACTTTCAGTGGCAAGGTAGATTTTCTCCTGAGACATTTTCGTAATAATTCCGAAATCTGAGGGCGCAAACGAACAGCGTTAGGGATGATGAATGCTGGGAGTGTCCGGTGGAAGAAAGACTAGCTAGAGTTGTGATCAGTTCGTCAAATGCGAAATTTCTTCAGAATTATTGAGACGTTGCTTCACGAAAGCATCTCAGAAGCTGAAATCAGTATGCACGTTATATAACTTTTCGGTGCATTAGCCCTGACCCCACATGGGGTTCGTGTTTCTGCATTTAGCCCGACAATCTTTAACAGATTGACTAGAACCCTCCATCCAGTATGGGAAACACCCGAAGTTGTGTTTAACAGAAGATTCAAACGTGTTCAATTTTGATTGGTTGAACTACGACGCCTTTCTTTTGGCTCCTATCCGGAAGTATATCCAAAACCTTCTGAAAAACAGAAAGCAAGGCGAGAGCAGGAAAAAGCAGTCAGGTTCCCCTTATATTTTAAGACCTAATGGAAATCAGGAATATTAATAAAGTCGAAATTCACTAAACCCAACGACGTTTTGAGGTAAATATATGCATAGGCGTTGATAAGTAGCCTAAGAAATTTTGCGCGCTCGTAAATCGCAGGCTCCTTGTTAAAAGATGGAATACTTGACCCATTGTATCATTTAGGAAAACTAGCTCAAAGTGACGGAGCAAAGACGGAAGGATTCACTGGTATCTTAAGGCAAATGTACCCTCTTATGCACTACCTCTATTATCTAAACCATTGGCTGATTTCATGCCATCTACCGCTTACGTGGAAAACCTGCTTAGTATGGTGAATTCAAAGTAGTTTCCTAGTCAGGAATATACCCATACAATCCTTCTGAAGACACCAGCACCAGTGATCTCTCCGTTGGTAGCTGAAATATGTCAGTGCTCTTTGAACATCGGTGTGCTGACGTCAGATTGGAAGGACGTGACAGTGTTGAAACGGTCTTCATTTTCTTGCAAGCCCATTTGTTAGAGTTGCCGTGGCACTCTAATGTGCCCAATAGATCATTGTCGACACGGCACAGCAACGGTTGTTCTCCGACGTGAGTGGCGTTCACGTATACTGTAACGTTTTAACTTTGATAACTAGTTCACTTACTCATCTGCTGACTCGAATTCAGACGCTTGTCTGACTAACGTGTACTTTCCAATAAACATCTTTTCGTCTCGCACGGTGTTCTGAATTAACCGTAGTCAGGTCGGTTCCGAGTCAACTTAATTGTGGTGGATAATTCAAACTTATAATCCCTGCATTCCACTACAAATTGGTGCCGCGACCCATTATTCCTCCGTATTCTTCTACCTACATTTGCCATGTCTACTGAGAATCTCTCGAGCACAATGCTCAACTCTACGCAAGATAACAGTGCTTTCCTACATCTCCCCAGTTTTCCTGTGAATAACCGAAGGTATGGTTCGGGCACGTAGATGCGTTGTTCGCACTGCACAATATCAAGGCCCAATTGAAGAAGTACCGACTAGTTGTTGTTTCCCTCCCTGTAGATGTGTTAACGGACGTGGCCGACCTCATTGAGTCGCCAACCGGCGCAAGATCCGTACGACATCCTGAAGGCCGAACTCTTGCGTCGTTACACTGTGCCAGACGTTTAAAAATTGGAACAGCTTTTACACACTGAATTACTTGGAGACCGGCAACCTTCAGTTTTGTTAGCTGCAATGCGCCGGTTAGCTTCCGACCTACATATCCCGACTTCCGTTCTCAGCAATCTATAGCTTGGTCGCTTACCAGTGAACATACAACAAATCCTACTAGCTGCGGACGATTCTACGTCGCTTGACAGTCTAGCGCAACGCGCAGACGAAATCGCTAACACCCGCGATCCTGCCCCGAAGCACGCGATAATCCTTGGCAGTCGCAGATCGATGCACTTACTTCTCAAGTCGACTCGCTTGTTAGTAGTTTCTCAACTGCTCGTGCATCACACAAAATGTTTCGTCACCAAACATTGAGACGTGCTCCCCAAACTTCTTCAAGCTTATGTTGGTATCACGAGAAGTTCGGATCCCGAGCAAATAAATGTATTTCGACCTGCACTTTCCGTTCTCATCTACATGCAAAAAATGTGCAAGGCCCGCAGTTTTGACGACGCCTGCGTGCAGTGTTCTCTCCCTGAGTCGTCTGTTTTTTGTTGCATATAGAGGCAGTAACTTGCGATTCCCCCAGCACCATCTGACCTCAAAAACATTACTCCTGAGATTTTGAGGGCTGCACGTATAGCAAACGTTTCCTTTCATTTCACATTGGACTTAAACGCCCTCTTCACTGGGTTTTTACCATTGCTGATGTCAAATTTGCTATACTTGGCGCTGATTTCCTTTCTAATTACGGTCTGGTTGTTGATCTCAAGCAGAAACTCCTCACAGATCCGTCAACTGCTTCATCCGTTCGAGACATGGCAGCCATTCCCCCCTGCGTTTTTTCTGTTTCTCCAGTGATCGAAGGTCCCTTCAATGACTTACTCCTTCGTTTCCCCACATTGACTAACTCTCTCACGAATCACACACCCACCACTCATGACACTGTTCACCGCGTAGAAACAAAAGGGCAACCCATTTTCAACCGTGCCCGACGCCTGGCACCAGATAAATTGAAATTGGCCCCTGCTGAGTTTGAACATATGTTAAGGGTAGGCATTGTCCGGCCTTCAAAAAGCCTTTGGTCATCACCACTTCATATGGCTGCAAAACGCGATCCCGGTGATTCGGGACCCTACGGGGATTATCGAAGTTTAAACAGCGTCACAATCCCCGACCGTTATCTAGTTTCACATGTCCACGATTTAACGTCGTCTTTGGCGGGTAAACGGGTCTTTATCTAATACCTGTTCACCAGGAGGACGTTCCCAAAACGGCCTATATCACACCGTTTGGATTATTTGAATTTTTGTACATGCCTTTCGGGTTTCGGAATTCAGTGCAAACATTTCAACGCTTCATTGATGAAACGCTACGAGGATTAGATTTTGTTTTTCCCTATGTCGACGACATCCTCATCGCTAGTCGTGACCACAACGAACACATGGACCATTTAATTCAGGTTTTTAACCGATTGGTTGCTAACGGAATAACTTTAAATGTCACCAAGTGAGTATGGAAAATCATCTCTTACCTTTCTCGGTCACATTTTCAATGATTCGGGCATCCGTCCCTGATAAGGTAGAGGTAATAACAAATTTTCCTATGCTGACATCCAAGCGCTCCCTACAATCATTTTTGGGAATGGTCAATTACTATCGACGCTTCGTCCCAAACTGCGCAACTATCATTCCACCTCTCACCGACTTACTTCGTGGTAAGCAGAAAAACATTGTGCTAACTGAGGGATCCCGCGTAGCTTTCTCCAACGTTAAAAATCATCTGAAGGACGTCACCATGTTGAATCACATTCAACCCAGTCTACCGCTCAGCATTGACATTGATGCCTCAGATATTGCAGTGGGTGCAGTTCTTCAACAGCTCGAATATAACACATGGAAGCCACTCGCATATTTCTCGAAACGACTGTTACCCTCTGAAACTCGCTACAACACTTTTGGTCGCGAACTCTTGGCTATGCATACGGCTGTTCGATATTTTCGACATTACATCGAAGGACGAGAGTTTAGCATTTTTACGGATCATAAGCCGTTAACCCGTGCTATTTTCACCTCCATCGATCGACTATCACCACGCGAAGTTCGTCACTTAGATTTACTTTCGCAGTATACTTCAGATATTCGATACAGACAACGTCTTTGCTGATTGCTTGTCGAGACCTTTAATTTCAAATTTGTCCGCACAGCTCGATTTTGCAGAGATGGCAGCCGCAAAAACTACCACAGAATTCAAAGCCATATTATCATCGCCTCATTTTTCTGTTATACAGATGCCGCTCCCGCATACACGAGGTTTTATCTTATGTGACAACTCCACGGGTAAAGTAAGATCTATCATACCGCATGCTTTCCGTCAGTTAGTTTTCGATGCTCTCCACGGATTATCACACCCTAGCATCCGTGCTACTGCTAAACTGATATCTACCCGTTTCGTTTGGCTTGACATGCAGAGAGATGTGCGAACATGGGCAAAATGCTGTTTACAATGTCAACGCAGTAAAGTCTACCGTCACAACGTCAGTCCCACCGGCACTTTCGCTAAACCGGATGCAAGATTCAGTTATGTCCATATAGATTTGGTTGGGCCTCTACCGCCTTCCAAAGGTTGCAGCTATAATCTGACATGCGTTGATCGCTACACTCGTTGGCCATTAGCCGTACCAATTCTGGATATTAATGCGGAAACAGTGGCACAGACGTTTCTTACTAACTGGATCGCGAACTATGGAGTACATGCAGTGATCACGACCGATAGATGTTCTCAATTCACTTCCACACTGTTCCACGAGTTTACGCTGATCCTTGGCTGCCGCCACATTCGTACCACAACTTATCACCCAGCATCAAACGGCCTTGTTGAGCGTCTGCATCGTCAACTCAAAGCTGCCATAAATGGCTCCATGTAGGTCCGCATCATGGTCTGACGAACTACCTTTTGTACTTCTCGGTATCCGTTCAGCAATTAAGAAAGACATCGGTTGTTCCGCTGCTGATTTGGTATATGGGTCTCCCCTGCGATTACCATCTTAGCACGTTTTCCCTTCTCCTGAACAGACTCCACAGCAAATTAGCGCTTTTGCCACACGACTAAAACGATCAATGCAGGAGATTCGTCCCGTTACTACGAGATTGCAAAGTCGGCCATCCGAATAAGAGCCCAACTTATTTAAATGCAAGTTTGTGTTTGTACGCATTGACGGAGTGCGAAAGCCCCTACAACCTCCATATACCGGTCCTCATCGTGTCATTCAGCGTGCTGACAAATATTTCACAGTTGGTAAGCAAATGGTAAGCAATGGTAAACAAAACAACATCAGTATTGATCGACTCAAAGTTGCGCATCTGGACATTCCACCTAGTATAGTTCATGCGCCTTCCTCTTCAGCCAACAGTCGTATTGCCCCTACTAATTCAACCTTTAATCATCCATGGAAAACCTGCTACGGACGTGTAGTGCATCCTCCACAACGCTATTATGGATAGATTTATTTTTTAATTTTTGTTGCTCCTCTGGTCATACCTGTTCCAAAGCTGAATATTGGCAAGTCACCTATCTGAACAATTTTTCGTTAATCCATTTCTTATGACCTTTGCATGATCAACTTTTAAGAGTTTTTTCCGTCCACTTTCAAAACTCTGAGGGGCGTAATGTTGGAAAGGTCTTCATTTTCTTGCAACCCCATTTGTTAGAGTTGCCGTGGCACTCTAATGTGCCCAATAGATCATTGTCGACACGGCACAGCAACGGTTGTTCTCCGACGTGAGTGGCGTTCACGTATACTGTAACGTTTTAACTTTGATAACTAGTACACTTAGTCATCTACTGACTCGACTGCAGACGCATGTCTGACTAACGTGTACTTTCCAATAAACATCTTTTCGTCTCGCACGGTGTTCTGAATTAACCGTAGTCAGATCGGTTCCGAGTCAACTTAATTGTGGTGGATAATTCAACCTTATAATCCCTGCATTCCACAACAACAGTAAGACCTATCTTAAAAGTATACGAATTGGCCAATCCTATTATGCATTGGTCGGTTTGCATGAATGTTTTTTAGTCAGAAGGATGGAAAAAAGTTATGCTTGAAAATTGACCACCATTTTTAACGATATAATGTCCTTATTCTCGATCAGCACGGCTTTTTCAAAGGAAATCTTGCGCTACCAAAACAAATGGTCGTTGTGAAACCAAAGAGGATAGTTTTCTGTCCACCAAATTTGATCAATTTTAGCAAAATATTCGATAAGATGGATAATGAAAATATCTTTGAGAACATCTTCGCCTCGGCATAAACTGAAAAGTCTTGAACTTGATTGAGGCCTTCCTTAAGGGTCGCACTTGATGCATCTCCTTAGGGGATGTTCACTTAACTTAAGTCATTTCGTACTCCGGGGTTTACCAAGGAATTGTACTTGAACGAAAATTGATCTCGATTTGCTTACAAACATCCTGCTCTAAAAATGATTGCTCTTCCCCAATGGCGTGAAGGTTAGAAGGGGTAATAAAGGTTCGTAGGATGTGCAATTCTACAGGATGATTTCGAGTAATTATACCAGTGGTCTACGTTGAACATACTTTTTATGAACCCAATGAAAATAAAAATTCTGGCAATGAGTTGCTTACGCAATGATAAGACTTATACATTGCAGAAATATTCCGCTGGTATTGTACCTGCGGTTACCGACATTCGTCTTGTAGTAAAGAGCAATCGTGAAACGGTCGAGCATACTAGCGCTTAAGGATTAGGATCCCTTCGGATTTATCGCAAAGCCTCCATTTCACGGTCTTTGTAGACGATTGAGTCTATATTCTCAAAGCATATCCAGATAAAGATCGAATATTGGGCACCTGCATACTACCCTGCTACGAAAGGCGAAGTCTCTCGTTTGGAATAGGTTTGGAGATTTGGAACGCCGAAGCTTCAAAATACACATCTTTATAGTATCAAAAACAATGTGCGTGACTCAACTTATTCACACTGGAGCACTGGAAAGTCAATTGGAGATTTCATCTTTTTGTTCAAACTCTTCGTTCTCCAAAATTTCAAAGAATTACAGATCATAATGACCCTGTAGTGGATACAGTCACGAGTATGAAATGAAAGCGACGTTAATAGGAAATCTGACTCACGAACGCCGATCTTGAGTGACGTATAGTTCCACTGCAAATGATCACTGCAGATTAAATTGATCTTCTCCAGCGTTGGTGACTGAAAAGAGATATATGAGAATTAATTTGTTGTTTGTTATACCACAGCTGGATTCTAGCAGTACGCAACAAAGACAATCGACACAAGAGAGAACAAGAGTACGTGCGTCGCTTAGTGTGTATTAGAAATCGAAAGTGAAATGTACACGTATATACATGAGATACCGTTACATACAAACAACATAACGAACATAAATAAAATCCAACTCCAGTTATGTACAAAGTCGGAACACAACAACCCAAACCACCAACAATCGAAAAACAGAGCACAAGCATGAGCTACAGATTCATAGTTCAGACGGTTTAAATCATATTTACTGTCTACAATAGAAGTTGAAAGTTGAAGTTGAAAATAAGATCACTGTAGAAAGCGTTTAACCAGATAAACGATTCCTCTGCCAGGCAGGTATTGCAAGCCGTGAGATATGCGCGAAATCCATATCAATCAAGAACCAAGTATCTCGACTGCAAGGGTTTATGCGATTCTAAGATAAAATGATAATAACTGTACAAATATACAAACCTTAAAGGTTTGAATACACCTCCGAGACCTCTGATACGTTAGATAGTTCTGATGACAGACAACTATAAAGGGTTAATATAATACAAAACAGGACAGGATACTTGCCCAGGACAACACGTTCGCTTACGCCGGTAAACGACCAATACAAAAGTGCTGTCAGACAAGTGGTAGAACATAACATAAACAAAAGGTCAAGTTAATATAGAGGGTAGGGGGTAGCAGGATGGGGAGTTGGGAGATGCACAAGGAAGTTGTTTACACCGCCCACCAAATCGGCCACGATTTCAACTCTCTGTGGACCTGATTCAACGTCCCCTAAACCTCACCTACAGCTAGACTTACAATTGTCGCCACCACCCACCGAACCTACGGCTGTTCCTTACATTGGTTGAGCTGAAATAGTATAATTATAACTCTTTCTACAACAGCATAGGCCAATCCCCCAAGGACTCGGGCGGCGACAACCGACCCCCCCCTCTCTACTCGCAACATTCTATTAAACACATCTTTTTATTGCATCCCGTTAACCCCAAATGAAGATCAACAACCTCACATCTTGATGATCGTTCTTTGTCATAACACAGTGAGGTATTTGGGTGCGGTAAATCCTCGCTCCATCCAACATGACGAGGTAGCGCAGATTGATTTACATCGGGACCTGAGACGTCCCGAATGGGCAATCAATGGGAGGATCTGAGAATGGCGAATTTATTGAATATTCTTCAAAGGCCACTGCCTCAACTTTATGTGTAGAAAGTAAATCTGATTCGAGAGCAGCACCAGATCTACAATCCGGAGGAAACTGTTCCAAATGATCGAAATAAAGCTTCTTGGATCCAGTTACCCCAAAGCGACGAGAGTCGAACGGTCTAGTAATATCGCCTAATTCCGCGGTAGAATCACAAGAAAAATGAGATTCTTCCTGTAACCAAACGTTGGTAATCACGTCCTTTGAAGAGCTAACATCATCTTCACGCATAGTATCCGCTTTGACAGGCAGAAAAGAATGCACTTTAACCCTTGAGGAATGCACAACTGAAGAAAAGAAACCCTCATTCTGGGACCGTGGAACTATCAAATCATCCGATAATGATGGTATATGAACCAAAACATAGTCTCTAGCTTAAGCCTTAAATCAAATTCAGTCTCGGGCTTCAAACCAGCCTCAGCCTCGACTGCTTCACCCGCAAACTCAGCAGGTGTCACTTCAGGATCAGCTAATAACTCAGTTTCGGGTTCACGTGAAGCTGTTTCTTCAAGTGCACCTTCCTTCAAAACTTCGGATTCGCATGACGTTAACGACTCAGCCCCCACGCCTTCTGTGTCTTCGAAGTGCACCTCACGCAATACTTTCGGACGCCGTTGAATTGATGAGTCGCACTGAATGGCGTTCACACTATAGACTTCGCTGCCAGTTGGACCCATTGGCCCTATCAAAATCCACCCCAGCATGGTGCGCACAGCGTATGGCTCTTCCAGTTTACCTGCGCGGCATTCCAAAGGTCTATGGGCGCCTGGCACGTCTGGGCCTATGAGAATATGAATCTCAGTGTCTAGAAGGTGTGGCAGATTAACTTTTGCTAGATGTCTCCATTTCTGGGCATAGTCGGGGGCCGGAGACGACATGCACCGATTTGGCAAGCTGGGCACCATGAAGGCGTTATGGATGTCCACTATCTTACCCCCCTTGGTAGAGGTCGCGGTTAACTAACACCTAGTAGAGGTCAACATGGAAGTTCCTGAGACTGTTGAGGTATTCAGGGATGTTTCTACTCCCCTTAATCCCAGGAGTTGGCGATCTTCTCATCGATCAGCGTGATGTCGGATCCGCTATCCAGCAAGGCATTCACAATAAGAGATTTCTTCGGCCCTATAATGTGAATGGGAAGTACCCCTAGACAAACCTTACTGTTGACACCGAGGCTGGTGGAACCACACGCGTTGACCCTACGCTCGACCCTCTGCTCTTGCGTGCTACAGTGAAGTAGTCGAGGATGATGCCCGTTGCACCCAGCTTGATCGCATGGTCCCCCTATGGCGCATAACTTGGACATGTGGCCTCTCTTTAGGCATACGAAGCACGCTCCGTAGCGTCGAACCGCCGCCCACCGTTGCGTCGGTGTCATACTAAGGAACAGCTGACAGCAGTCGAGCTCGTGAGGGCTCCGACACAGGGCGCATAGCACTAGTCTTCCTGATGTCACAAACTGTCTCTCTCGGAAGGGACCAGGATTGTTCGGTCGTTCAGTCTCTCTGGTACGCGTTTGTTCTTTCCATACGGAGACCGGACTTTCCATGAAGCGTCCGAATCGACCCTGTTTGATTTGCGACTCTTCCTCTATCAGTTTGCAAAGGTCCATAAAATGGACGTCACATTTCACTCGCGATCTCTCGTGCGCCAAAATAGCCCACCTTTTCCTAACGTCGTCCGGCAGCGTTTCCGAAATCTTCTCCAGGGTCATCATGCCGTCTAACTCACCAGCTCGGTCGCGTTCTTGCAGGGATACGTAGCAACTGCACATCCGAATAGCTAGGTTTGACAGTGACTCAGAACTGTCGTGGTGTTTCTTGAGGTTTTTAAGTAAGTCCTCGATAATCGCATTTGTGACTACTTGGTCCTACCATATAAATTCTCTAGCAACTCCCACGCCATAGCATAGCTGTGCGCCGCGTTGCGACTATATACTCCCGATATGGCCTCTCTTGCCGGTCCGACGCAATAGTGTTTAAGATACTGCAACCGCGTGCCATCGTCAACCACACATTGGTCAACAAAATATTGAAACTGACCGACGAATTTCCAGTATGAGCCTGGGTTGCCGTCGAACGGTTCCACCATTTCGAGTCGCGGTAGACCTGCTCTCAATGCTGTTAAATCGATCGCCGGGGCTGGAATCTGCGGTGAATCGATCGTGCACCTCTTCACATGGGGCAACTGATCATTCACCCGTATGGGCTCCATGCGGCCTTCAGAGCTCTGTCCGATGCTCTCGGAACGGGAATTAGCTCGAGAAATGGCGTCCTCCCGATCCATGATCTTTAGCTCCTTTAGCATGCGGCGTCTTCTTTCTTGCCGTTTTTCGGCAACTTCTGCAGCGAAATTTGCTGGGCCCGAGTACCCAGCTTCGTTGTTGTCACTGGCCTCATATCCACTACGAAGTTTATCACCAACTAAGTGAGGCTGACTAATAGTGGGACATGAACCAGGTTTGTCAACAGAAATAGTTAAAACCGGAACTTGCCGAGTCTTCCGTACGAATGCTGGTTCTCCATCAGGGTAGTCCAGGCGGTCCAGTGATGCCGTTACTTCATACGAATGTTCGGTTCCCATTTTCGATCCCAAACCAAGTTTTGGGGAGGTCATGACTTTGAGAATTGTAGAAAGCGTTTAACCAGATAAACGATTCCTCTGCCAGCCAGGTATTGCAAGCCGTGAGATATGCGCGAAATCCATATCAATCAAGAACCAAGTATCTCGACTGCAATGGTTTATGCGATTCTAAGATAAAATGATAATAACTGTACAAATATACAAACCTTAAAGGTTTGAATACACCTCCGAGACCTCTGATACGTTAGATAGTTCTGATGACAGACAACTATAAACGGTTAATATAATACAAAACAGGACAGGATACTTGCCCAGGACAACACGTTCGCTTACGCCGGTAAACGACCAATACAAAAGTGCTGTCAGACAAGTGGTAGAACATAACATAAACAAAAGGTCAAGTTAATATAGAGGGTAGGGGGTAGCAGGATGGGGAGTTGGGAGATGCACAAGGAATTTCTTTACAATCGCCCTACAGTGTTTGAGTTTGAACGACGCCTCCATACCTAAGATCAACGTGTTGTTTCATAGTTTCATAGTTTCATAGTGTTGTAGAGAGCAGGAGGGGATCCCTTGTCAGCTCCTTCGCTTCCCAAACGCGCCAGGGAACATCAAGTTTGGCAGTGCCTTCTCTGATTGGCAAGGTCGTTGCAGAAACGACAGTTTTTCCCCGGGCAACCCAGCAGTTCGTCTTGCCGCTGCTTGAAACATTCTTCTGTTTTGGTGTTGACAACCGATGAGGGGAGGCTGTTCCAATCGTTCACTACGCGGGTAGAGAGCGTGACAACACTATTCACCTGCGTCGTTCTGGGTTTGAATAGCTTCAGATCATGTCCCCTGGTCGAGCATTCTTTGTTGAGAACAAACATGCTTTGAAGGTCTCCTCCGAGTTCACCGTTGATTATTCGTCTAGTGAAGATAAGATCCCCACGGCGCCTACGGTAATCCATGCAGAATAAACCCAGGCGCTGTAGACGAATGTCGTACGGTAGATCTCTGATAGCCGCGACAGTTTTAGAACATCTTCTCTGTACCTTCTCAATTAGGTCGCATTCTAGTTTTGATTGTGGATAGGTGGCAGGTTGTCCATAATCGAGAATGGGACGCACAAGAGAGATGAACAGGGCTCTGAAAATTTCCGGGGTCATTCTAACAAACGATCTCTTGAATAAGCAGAACATCATGTAGGCAGAGGCAACTTTTCTGATGGTGTCAGGCATAGACTTAAGGTCGAGCGAGACCACGACTCCTAGGTCTTTTTCGGCAGCAGAGTTACTCATTAGGTATCCCCCAATATGATAGGTCCCAAACGGAACTTTGGACACAATTGGAAGGACACAGCATTTACACCTGTTGATCGGCAGCTTCCATTTGATTGACCAATCGTTCAGCGCGTCCAGAACGTTTTGCATGCTGTCGGCGTCTTCAATGCTGGCCACTTCTGACCACGTCTTGAGATCGTCGGCATAAAGCAGGCATTCGGCATCTAGCGCAAGCGGAAGATCGTTGATGATAACCTTGAACAATTCTGGTCCAAGTACAGATCCCTGGGGAACTCCGCTGGTCATGGCGACTGTTGGAGAGAGGGCACCGTTCACCTTGACTCGCACTGACCGGTCTATCAAGAAGTCGGCGATCCAGGAGAGAAGATTACCCCCTATACCGAATCTACGTAGCTTGAGGAGAAGCAGTTGATGAGGGACTTTATCGAACGCTTTGCTGAAGTCTACATAGATTACGTCGAGTCGCTTGCCGGTATCCACCAATTTGGCCCATTTCTCTCTGGCGACTAGAAGATTCGTTGTACATGATCGATTCTTCTGGAAACCATGTTGACAAGCAGTCATCGAACCGAGCTTTTCCAGGTGTGCTTGGATGGCACCCTTGATGGCTTTCTCCATGATCTTGCCTAAGATCGGGGTAAAACATATAGATCTGTAATTAGCAGGGTTCTCACGATCGCCGCTCTTAAAGAAGGGTTTGAAGTGCCCGACTTTCCAAGCGGATGGTAGACAGCCAGCGTCAATGGACAGCCGAAAGATGTGAATGAGGGTAGCCGCAATGTATTCAGCTAGCGTCTTGAGGATGAGTGGGTGCATATGGTCTGGGCCGGGCGAGGTGTCCGGGGGTAGTCTCTGAAGCAGCTTTCTTATATTGTTGTGGTCAAGAACAATATCTTCGAGAGAGGGGATTGGGTGAGGCCCCTGCCCCAGGTCTGCTGCTTCTCTGAGGGTGATCTCATTCTCGTAGACGGAGGCGTACTGTTCGGCGAGGGCTTCAGCTTTGGCATCATCCTCTTGGAGCAGATTGCCGGTGGTTTTCGAGAGGAGAGTAGGTATACCCGTGCCGGCCTTAGTGCTCCTTCTTAAGTACCCGTGCAACTGCTTGGGGTTACTCTTGGACTTCCTGGCTAGCTGGAGTTCATATTCCATGCGCTTGTCTATTTTCACCTTTGTGCACCGGTTCCGCTCAAGCTTGTAGAGGTTGTAGTCTGAGGGGAGCGAGGTGGTTTTGAAGTGATCCCAGAGTTTGCGTCTTCTTTTCAGCATAGCCCGCAGCTCCTTGTCGATCCATGGAGGACCCTTGGAGAGCGGTCGCTTCCGAGAGAGGGGAACATGACTGCAGACTAGCTTATCAATCTGGAGCAGAGAAGGGATAGAGCTTCATTATAGTCGGCATTAACAGGGACGGCCCAGTCTGTGTCTCTCGCTTCTTCTTTCAGACGGACTAAGTCCGCCCTCCAGTAATTGCGACGAATCCCAGTCCGTGAGTGGACTTCGGCGCACCCAGTCCAGCGAAACGAGAGAGTGCAATGCTCGCTTTTCCCGATCTGGGGTAGGGGGCTTAGGTTCCGGATGACAGTGGGGTTGGGAGACTGCACCAGATCGAGCGTGTTGAATGCTTGTCCTGGAACTGATCGAGTCGGGAACGACACATGCTGCGTCAGGAAACAGTCGATGGATGCCTCCAGCAAGCGTGTATCGAGTGCTGAGTTCGGGGATCGGCAGCAAAGGCTTTCCCAGTCAATCCTAGGCGCATTGAAATCCCCAACAATCAAACAGTCTTTACCTGCGCTGTGCTTCTTCAGCAGTTCGGGTAAACCAACTCCAGAGGACGTGGGGGCTCTATATACCGCTCCAATGGTCACCGACTTTTGACAGTCGTTGATACGGCACCACACAGAATCGAATCCATTTTCGGCATCGCATCCTATGTCAAGCAAATGGACTTTAAGATGTTCCCTCCAGTAGATAATTACTCCCCCACCTAACTTTTCGCACGGGCGGTCGGCTCTGGCGAGCATATAACCGGGTAGGCTGACCTCGGCGTCGAGGATGTCGAAGGAGAGCCAGGACTCGGTGAATATCAAACGTCCGGGCGATGATGCATGGCAAGGAGTTTAATTTCGTCTATCTTGGAGCGAAGGCTACGTACATTGGCGGCCAGAATGCGAATCCCCTTATTCTCTACTAGGGTAGAGGGTGGAGAACCACCGGCCTCCAGCATGGTCGAAGTTTCAGTTTGACTACCTGAAAATCCACAATCTTCAGGTTTTCTTCCCCGTTGGCCCGTCTTAGTTTGAGTTCGGAGGTAGCGGCTTTCATTTTAAGTCGATCTTCGGGGGACAGGTCGCGAAAAACGAAGTATTCCTCCTCCTCCAGTTTGTGGGTCCTCCGTAGAACGCGCCGGCATTCTTCCTCATCTCCGACCACAACCTTGAGGTACCTTCGAGTTCTCTGGTCTTCGGGCCGACGTCGTAAATGGAAGGCGGAGACGACGGTGATACCCGCCTCACCTTTGCCGAATAGTTTTCCTACCATGTCCTGCAGGAACTTTTGGTCGTGGATCATACGCTCCGCAGAACAGAGTTTATCAGACTCGGGGGCTTTGGCGATGATCAGGCATCGACTTCGTGAGGGGACAGGTTTCGAATAGGTTAGCGGATCATCGACTTTGCTATCTGGCTGAGATGCCTTTTCGGTTTTGGACTGGTTTAGGCATTCTTCACTTGCTTTCGGGATTTTGGGTAAGGGGCCCCTTTTTCGTGTCTTGGTTTTAGCTTCTTCTGTTGGTTTGGAAACAACGGGAGAGGTGGCGACTTCGGCATAGGTCTTAAGGGTTTTTTGGTTGTTGGTTAAACCCTTAGATTTTCGGACTGCGCCATTGAGGGGAGCCAGGGGTTGTGATTGAGACATCACCTTGCTTCCTGACCTAAGACGAGTTCGAAGGGGGGTCACGCTATCCGTTGCATCGACTGCGACAGCAGCATCCTTTATAGGCGGGGAAAATTTGTGCAGATTTGTGATTTTTTCTGCTTCTTTTTTGGGAGGAGAAAATTTGTGCGGATCTGTGCTATTTTTCGCCGGTTTCGGGCTGAGCAGCTTCTCTTCAGCATCAAGGTCTAACGCTGCAGCACAGGAAGAGCAGACGAAGATCATGTTGAGGCTTGGGTGTAGAACTAGGGCGTTGTAGACTGCCACGTGCGTCGCGGAGCAGGACACATGTTCCCACTTCTTACACGATTTACATTGAAAAGCCTTGGCTTTTTTTGAAACGGCTAACAGGCAGGTAGAACAATAGTCTTTTTTGGATGACATTGTAATTACTTGAGAGTTTCGATCGAAAATTTTCTTATTTCTTGGGAGGCTGAGAGATATTCGAACCTACCGCTGTGTTGCTCTGCGAATACTTTCGACATCAAAAAAAGGAAACATCCCGTTTGCCCATCATGTGGAATACCATCCTTCTGTCTAATAATGAAGTCTGGAAAATGTTCAACTGGCTTTAAGAGAGGGAACGCAGGAGAAGTTCTAACTTTGTGCATCCTGTGTATTCTGAAAATTCAACAAACAGCCGCCAACTTTGGATGTGTGCTCTACTGCGCTCTAATCGTATTCTACCATGTCTACTGATATTGATTAGGGCTTTGCACTATTAAGCAATGCGATTATGGTCGTTGTTTTTCTTGGAAATAATAGCTACAGTCATTGCCATTGAACTAGACAAGCCTTTGCTGAGATTAAGTCCTTGGAATAATAAACAGTAAGTTTAATTTTCGAATCCTGTGTATCTTGTGTAATGCTCTCTTATTGCAATGGATTGAATACGTGAACGCTAATATTTCAACGAAACATTTTTGAAGCCTTTGCCAATAAAACTTCATTTTTCAGTATTAGCATTTTTCCTTGTAGAGAGGCATTTATACTCCACCACTCACTCCATCTCAGTTTAACCAATGACAAATGTTTTATCACGGGTAAAGATTGAAGATTCAAAAGATAGAAAGTCGGAGTTGCGCTTGTGTACATCCTTTCCTCTTGCATTCTAACGGATATTGGCAACGGAGTAGTTCCTTGCTGGTTGACGAGCTTGAGACGTAGGAAGCAAAAATTCAGCTTTGGTTTAAATGCAGCGTTGAAAGGAACGATGACCGCTGCCACAGAATGAAAGTTTCAGAGTTAGATGTATCGACGTGAACTTCTATAGACATGGGGGAGTTCATCCGTTTTGATAACCTTAAGTTTGAAGAAGTGCTCGCCGGTGCGGTCGTCCGAGGTTCTTACAACTAAATCAAGGTAGTAGCGGAGTGCCACCCAGCGGAAAAGGCAAATTAGATCCGCTGTACGGCAGCGATAGTCTAGAGTGAATGGGTTCAGGCTTTTGCTCCATTCTTCATACAGAGGTTCTCTTAACAGCCCTACCATTCTAGTGCCTAGACATTGAACGTATTCCAATTCCGCGATTCCACTCTTTGTACAAGGGTAGCAAGCGAAGAACGCGTATTCTATCGCCGATTGCATTTATTTTGAGGGCTTGTTTGTTTTCAAGCACCACGAAGTAAATGTGAATCTAAACATCCACGCCTTCAGTCCAGCCGAGCGGGCTTTGCTTGAGTGATCCCTAGTCTTAGGTCGCTACTTATAATGATTCTTAAGTCCTTCATGGAAGAAACCTCGGACAGAGATTTACCTCCTAGTATTTAGTGTGCAGTGCCGGGGGGAGGTCTTCGAGGACCATTTGGCAAGGTTGTCCAGTTCCGTCTGAAAGTTTAAGGTGTCCAATGGGGTCCCGATTTCTCGCCATATTTTTAAATCGTCCGCGAATAGAAGTCATTCTGATTTCAGCATTGGAGGAATATCTTGTACGAATTTGGTAAAGAACCTGAAACCTAGGACTGCACATTGTTGCACTCCACTGGAGGCCGTTCCGTTACCAAAAACTGTTTACCTACCTCAAGCGCGATTGTTTAAGTAAGCCTTTATCTACTGCATAGTTTTACCGTCCATGCCGTTGAGTCGAAGCTTGCTTAGATGTAACTTGTGATTGACTTTATCGAGAGCCTTGCTGCATTAATCAAAACGATGTGTACCGGGATCCGTTCTCCTGCTTCACATCAGGTCTCCCTGACCAGGAGTAAGTTGGTACGATGGTGAATCTGTGTTGCCTCGGGGAGTTCAGGTTGTGTTGTTTGAAGTGGAAGTCGATTTCTTACGGAGGAGATACTCCATTACCTTGCCAAATATTGGCCTCATGCATACTGGCCGAAAATTTGTCGACTGCTCCTTGTCTCCATCTTTGTAGATCGGTTTAATCTCCCCAAACTTCCTGCGCTAGGGTTTCGGGGATGAGTAAATGTTTTCGATCTGGACCGGGTGAAGAATTTATCCCCCAGCAACTTTTGGACTCTTGCAATGGATAAGCATGCATCGTCAAGGTAATCTATATGGAGAGGGGGATAATCTGCTGCGACAGGCTCTGTTTGGGTATGGACGGGCGAGTAGACTTGGGTATATTGCTCGGTTGGCGTGGTGGCCTTTGTTTTATCCTCTTCGACGAGGCAACCAATGACGTCGACCAAGTCAGGAATTTCAGCAGCCTGACGGCGTTTTCTGTTTATATATGTAAACAGACGTTTTGGTTGGGTATCCACGACCGATACAAGGCTATAGGGACCGTCGAGTTTTGTCTTAATTTTGTTGCGTTGACATTTATACTGTTTGTAGTTTTCGGTTGAGTTAGAGCGCTTATAACTATCCCATGCTCGTTTCTTGCTTTTTATAGGCGCATGATATCCTTGGAGATACATGGGGGCCTCTTCGCTGAGTATCCATGGGTTTTGAGTGGGACATAGACGGTACATACCATTCCAGATTGTCTCAGCAGCTCTCACTTCTCTTCTACGGTTTTCTAGTGTTCTGTATTCCAGTTCTGTTTTTGGGCGTGTTGTAACATAGGTGTAACGTCAGTCTTCCAGAAATTTCTTACGTGATCTGAGACTACGCGTTTCCCTTCTTGCAGATGGAATGACGCACATATGACTACGTGATCGCCCCATCCTAGTGGTTCATTGCTGCGCATACGGTCCACTAAATGTTCATGATTAGTTAAGGTGGTAGGCAGCTTTCGCTGCCACCCGGAGAAGTCCCGCCGCCCAACCTATAGGAGCCTTATGTGGTTCGCTACTCCAAGCCCCTGAGTTGAGTTGCCGGTTTCTTACTCTTCAGTCAAACATGACCATTCACAATTCTGCATTTGTGTATTTGGTATTGTGTTTGCTGAGTTTCTTACAAGTGGTCTTTGACCATGGGCCCTCCGTTCCCTTGTAATCAAATATATTTTGTAATAAAAAAGAGGAAGTTTAGGAGTGTTGATGGAGTGTTATTGGCATCGAATCGCGTTGTTTCGAAAACATATTGCACTAACGCATGTTCTGATGTGAGGTCAAAGAACGTTCGTGCGGTGGGGGTGGCTGACGTTGATAGTTCGTGGAAATGCCAGTTGATGTGAGGGAGATTGAAATCTCTCATCTGGCACAAGCGCGAGGGGTTGGCAAATCTAGCGATGGTTTTGATCCACTAAATTTCAGAGCCCTCTGGGCTCCTGTATACCAGGCCAACTGTAGTACACGCTCCGGAAGGCGAAAATACGACCACCCACAGCTGTTACGACAGTGTCTCGGTTTGTGCCTCGCGAAAGCGTTCCTTGGATCGAAGATTATTTAGAACATGTTATATTCAGTAGTTAGTTCCCAGCTGAGCGCAGAACAAGACGTGAGGAAGAATATATGCGCTTTACTCATTTAATAATGAACGTACGTAGGCTGAAAGTGCAAAGCGGGAAACAATGAATATAAAGTACGATGAAGGGGTGAACAATCTAAATAGTACAATCATGACAGAGCATAAAGTAATACTCCTCCATTTAGGATGCAGGTTTGGTCACACCTATAAAAAGTGTATCCCGGTATGCTAACTTACGAGTCCTGGATGTCACCATGCAGCTCCGCTTCCTTTACGCCAAAAACGTTAGGCTTATGCTCGACGAACCATTGTTGTAGTTCATCATTTTTTCCCACCACCCTGTTGCACTATTCAGTGATACCACCTCCGGCGCCCTGATCGTGCTTAGCTCTCTGCGCTTTTGGGGGCGACCTACAACCCGAAAATTTGAAACTGTAATTCGTTTCACCTTGGGACTTGCATTTTTTGAGTTTTCGAAGGACGGATCTCAAGCGATCGTGGTCGGCTTTTGATAGGTCTGGATTCACGGATACATTCATTCCTCGAAGTCTAGCGACCCTAGAAATAAACGTTTGACAGATGCTTCGCACTATATGACAACCTTTAGTGGTTCTGGTCTATTCCCAATAGGGCCAACGCGGTAAATGAGCTGCAGATTGAAGTCAGGATCACCGGCGATCATGATAGTTTTGATTATTTTTGCCACTTCGGTAATTTCATGTTCTCTTTTATTGCAAAATATGTTTGATCACAAGGGAACGGAGGGCCCATGGTCAAAGACCCCTTGTAAGAAACTGAATAAACATACGATACCAAATACACAAATGGAGAATTGTGAATGGTCATGTTTGACTGAAGAGTAAGAAATCGGCAACTCAACCCAGTGGTTGTGAGTGGGGAACCACATAAGGCTCCTATAGGTTCGGCGGTGGTACTTTCGCGATCGGACGAAGCTCCGTCTTTCTTCTCCAGAATTTTGAAAAGCATGGCATTACGGTCACGTGGTGGAAACATGTCTTTTGGAATCGGTGACTTGGCCACCGGTGCAGCAACGGCTGGTATAGGATGTGGTTTGGACTGGGTTTTCTTTGTTCGGCGATCAACTATGACTAAATCGATATTCCCTAGGCCCGCCCAGTCTAATGTGTCTGTCGACGGTATATTTTAAATATTTCTTACCTTAAAGGTACTGTAGACAAGTGCGATGACGTTCTTATGATTTTTAGGGGGGGGAGGTTGGGGAGCATTTTTCTACTCTGGTTTGACTCTGATTGTCGGACCTCAGACAGCTTGCCGGACGCGAATTTTGCTGTTAATCGGTGCAAGGGACAATCTGATTACTCAGATTCAAGTTCCGTTTATTTGCCGCGACCGTGTTATCAAATTCTAACAATCCTATATCGCACATAACGCAACTATAGCGTACTCGATCGTATGAACGCTTCTGAAGTGCGCCATATAGTCCGCTCCAAACTTGGGAGCAACTAATATGCTCCCTGCGTTCACATATGAAATACTCTATGGCTTTAATGTCTAGTGACTCCCTGTACGTAATAATTATCAAGTGCGTTAACTGTAAAAGTCAGCAACTATTAATAATGACTGTACAAACCTAATAACCTCCCATAGGGTCTTCAAGTAGTAGGTTCGTGATGTGTTTTAAAAATAGAAGTCATGTCTCGAATTAGGGCGTCTCCGCCATCTTTAAATAGGGTCGGGGGAGTTCATTTGGACCAGAAGGCTTGTGCCGCTTCAAGACTTAAATCACTTTTTGGATTTCCGCTTCTACGGGGAGTCTGAAAATACAGACCATGTAGCCACTGTCTGTGATAGCTCAACTGGTGGAGAAGGCCATTTGAGTTGCGATTCAAAGTGCTCCGCCCAGCGTCCTAAGCGTTCATCATTGTTGTGTACCAAAGTTCCGTCCAACTCGTGGGTCGTGGTAGGCAGCTTTCGCTGCCACCCGCGGAAGTACCACTGCCCAACCTATGGGAGCCCTATGTGGTTCGCCACTCCAAGCCCTGGGTCGAGTTGCCAGTTTCTTACTCTTCAGTCAAACATGACCATTCACAATTCTCCATTTGTGGTATTTGGTATCGTGTGTTTGTTGAGTTTCTTACAAAGGATCTCTGACCACGGGCACTCCCTTCCGTTTTAATCAAGTATATTTTATAATAAAAAAACTTACACCGATCTTCCCAGAACCTGTTGTTTGGATTAAGTGGAATAGTTTACGTGTATTACCGCTAGCTGCACCCGTTTCCATCTCCATGGCCCGTTTAGACCACTAGGCCTCGCTACGCACACTTGCACTAAGGACACGCCTAATGCTGACAATCGGCTGGAATTGCTCGGCGTGCGTCATGGATTCGGAGAGTATTTGCAGAGAGCCATACTTTTGCCGTTTGTTTTTTCAAGCCACAGCTGATTAGACTGGCTTCGAAAATTGCATTTGCATTGCAGCGTAGTTGGTTTAATCTGAACCAAAGCTCCTCCTGCTCTCTGCACCAACCAAGTATCAGAATGAATGTTAATTAGCATAGTTTTATAGGGATTCTGTTATCCATAACAAGATTCTAATTATTCATTTTTTGCGTTTAATATATTTAGCTGTAGTTTCTCTTTCGCTCATCAACTATTGAGTTATACTGGTTCTCTACAATAATTTCTACTCCATAAGTGGTGCAGAAGATGCTTATTTATGATTTATTTCTTCAACCGTGTAAATTAACAATCTGTGGTATCGCGCTCACGAACATTTCAAAGTTGTTTGGCGCTAGACCTGTTATCAGGTTTCAGATCCCTTTGTTCCGTAAAATACAGGGACAAACACGTTGTTGGGCTTTGATCAAATGCTGGACTCGTGTATTGTCCGTCAGAAATAACTTAATCGTTACTTTCGGAGGGGTTCATGTGATGATTTGAGATTTCGGTCTCGGTATTGATAGTTGCATCGTCTGCTGACGGATGAATCAGTTCAGACTCTGCGACTTGTGGTGAACTTGTTATATACTCTATATATCTACGCGGTTCTCGTTATACTAATTCTCTATTAATTATCGTTACATTTCTCGTTGTAGCTGTTTATTCAATAAATCTACTTGGCAAACTATTGCTCAATTCGAATTCTGATATACTACAGTATAAACAGCATGAACTACTATATACAACAATCAGTTGTGGTTTTATAAATAGTTTCTGGAGCACCTCGATAGCTTCTTCATATGTTTGACATTGTGAAACAATGTACATTGAGTACGAAGACGATGAGTGAGAATCATACATTTGTTTGGAGTCGGTGATCCGATCGATGGCATGACATTGTTAAATTATCAAAAGTAATGGTTCCAACGGTCCTCTGCGTCGATTGCATCCGAATCATTTATCAGGATGTAGGAGTCTTTCCATGTTGTGGAGGCTCTTTATACTGTATCAAATCAAAATTCGAATTGAGCGATAGTTTGACGAGTTGATTTGTTGAATAAATATCTACAACGAGAAATGTAACGATAATTAATAGAGTTAGTATAACGAGAAATGCTTAAGTATATACAGTATATAACAAGTTCACTACATATGACTCTTTACAATTTTCCATTTGTGCCGTTATTGTGTTTGTTAAGTTGTACCTGTACTATGCTTCGTTTGGTGCCCGTACACGGATTGGTTCTTTACATATGGGACCTCCCTTTCCTGTAATCCAATACATCGGGTAGAAAAAAATTGACAATGCCATATCAGTGTTTTGAATATGCTGATTGCCATCTTTTTAATGAATCGCAATACAAAAGATGTGACTTTAACCCATTTGTTAATCCCACGAGACATCGAAATACCCATCTAGGTTCTTGAGAACGTTGACGAGTTGAACTTCAAACGCGTACGATTTGGCTGATAGAATAGAACAAGTAAGACTAGAACTTGGTGTAACGATCATGAGTGGCTGTTAGGCTCCTGTAGGGAGATTTGGGACTTGACTGCGTGACACCTATTCTTTGCGATCTGCTACTGGGCATTACGCTCTGCATACGATCAGGGACTTGCACCTTTCAAGTTGTACCATGAGGACGATCGGAAGGACTTGCAATGGGACCGGCAATATCCTCGGTCTTGTCATATATTTATGCAATAAAACGTGAGA
>JALGAQ010000009.1:2923833-2959977 GCA_028829895.1 Sinotaia quadrata | reverse complement strand
ACCAGAATGAAATAAAACGACCAGACATTAAGAGCACTTTTCTTCTCGATATTGGTCTCCTCTTAGCAATATTCGTGGTCGTGTCGGTGCTTCTACAGATGCCCCCTTTTATTTTTGCGTTGGACATCTTTTTGTCTTTAATCGCGAGCCTGGCAAATCAGCCTAAAGCTCAAATAATTCATGTTGACTGAAATCTCGTTTAACACATTTCCTCTTCCTTCTATATACGATATATACGATATATGATCAAATCGTAGAAGTGCTGTTCGGAGTGTATATTCGGATTCTGGAGATTTAAGTTAGACTTATTAATCATATTGCTTGTTTAGAATCGCACAATTTATACCTTTCAGGAAATTCTCCTGTTTCATAATAGTCGATCGCATGATTTCCAAATTGGATCTACCTACAATGGCACGAAGAAACTTGGTTAGTTTTGTAGAAGAATCCAAGATTTATTCCCGTCCATTCCAAGACAAGCCCCAACCCTGTGATTCCCCTTGCCCAGATTGTTGCTTTACCCCACGTTTGTTTTAATGTTGGGTTACACCATCATAGTTTCATAGTGTTGTAGAGAGCAAGAGGGGGATCCCTTGTCAGCTCCTTCGCTTCCCAAACGCGCCAGGGACATCAAGGTTGGCAGTGCCCTCTCTGATTGGCGAGGTCGTTGCAGAAACGACAGTTTTTCCCCGGGCAACCCAGCAGTTCGTCTAGCCGCTGCTTGAAACATTCTTCTGTCTTGGCGTTGACCACCGACGAGGGGAGGCTGTTCTAATCGTTCACTACGCGGGTGAATAGTGTGATAACACGATTAACCTTCGTCGTTCTGGGTTTGAACAGCTTCAAACGGTGTTCCCTGGTCGAGCATTCTTTGCTGAGAACAAACATGTTTTGCAGGTCTTCTCCGAGTTCACCGTTGATTATTCGTCTAGTGAAGATAATGGCCCCACTGCCCCTTCGGTAATCCATGCAGAATAAACCCAGGCGCTGTAGACGAATGTCATACGGTAGATCTCTGATAGCCGCGAAAGTTTTAGAACATCTTCTCTGTACCTTCTCAATTAGGTCGCATTCTAGTTTTGATTGTGGATAGGTGGCAGGTTGTCCATAATCGAGAATGGGACGCACAAGAGAGATGAACAGAGCTCTGAAAATCTCCGGGGTCATTCTAACGAACGATCTCTTGATTATGCAGAACATCCTGTAGGCAGAGGCAACTTTTCTGATGGTGTCAGGCATAGACTTACGGTCGGGCGAGACCACGACTCCTAGGTCTTTTCCGGCAGCGGAGTTACTCAGTAGGTATCCCCCAATATGATAGGTCCCAAACGGAACTTTGGACCCAATTGGAAGGACACAGCATTTACCCCTGTTGATCGGCAGCTTCCATTTGATTGACCAATCGTTCAGCGCGTCCAAAATGTTTTGCATGTTGTCGGCGTCTTCAATGCTGGCCACTTCTGACCAGGTCTTGAGATCGTCGGCATAAAGCAGGCATTCGGCGTCTAGCGCGAGCGGAAGATCGTTTATGGAAACCTTGAACAATTCTGGTCCAAATACAGATCCCTGAGGAACTCCGCTGGTCATGGCGACTGTTGGAGAGAGGGCACCGTTCACATTGACTCGCATTGACCGGTCTATCAAGAAGTCGGCGATCCAGGAGAGAAGATTACCCCCTATCCCGAATCTACGTAGCTTGAGGAGAAGCAGTTGATGAGGGACTTTATCGAACGCTTTGCTGAAGTCTACATAGATTACGTCGAGTGGCTTGCCGGTATCCACCAATTTGGCCCATTTCTCTCTGGCGACTAGAAGATTCGTTATACATGATCGATTCTTCTGGAAACCATGTTGACAAGCAGTCATCGAACCGAGCTTTTCCAGGTGTGCTTGGATGGCACCCTTGATGGCTTTCTCCATGATCTTGCCTAAGATCGGGGTAAGACATATAGGTCTGTAATTAGCAGGGTCTTTACGATCGCCGCTCTTAAAGAAGGGTTTGACGTGCCCGACTTTCCAAGCGGATGGTAGACAGCCAGCGTCAATGGACAGCCGAAAGATGTGACTGAGGGGAGCCGCAATGTATTCAGCTATCGTCTTGAGGATGAGTGGGTGCATTTGGTCTGGGCCGGGCAAGGTGTCCGGGGGTAGTCTCTGAAGCAGCTTTCTTATATTGTTGTGGTCAAGAACAATATCTTCGAGAGATGGGATTGGGTGAGGCCCCTGCCCCAGGTCTGCTGCTTCTCTGAGGGTGATCTCATTCTCGTAGACGGAGGAGTACTGTTCGGCGAGGGCTTCAGCTTTGGCATCATCCTCTTGGAGCAGATTGCCGGTGGTTTTCGAGAGGAAAGTAGGTATACCCGTGCCGGCCTCAGTGCTCCTTCTTAAATACCCGTGCAACTGCTTGGGATTACTCTTGGACTTCCTGGCTAGTTGGAATTCATATTACATGCGCTTGTCTGTTTTCACCTTTGTGCACCGGTTCCGCTCAAGCTTGTAGAGGTTGTAGTCTGAGGGGAGCGAGGTGGTTTTTAAGTGATCCCAGAGTTTGCGTCTTCTTTTCAGCATAGCCCGCAGCTCCTTGTCGATCCAGGGAGGACCCTTGGAGAGCGGTCGCTTCCGAGAGAGGCGAACATGATTGCAGACTAGCTTATCAATCTGGAAGCAGAGAAGGAATAGAGCTTCATTATAGTCGGCATTAACAGGGACGGCCCAGTCTGTGTCTCTCGCTTCTTCTTTCAGACGGACTAAGTCCGCCCTCCAGTAGTTGCGACGAATCCCAGTCCGTGAGTGGACTTCGGCGCACCCAGTCCAGCGAAACGAGAGAGTGCAATGGTCGCTTTTCCCGATCGGGGGTAGGGGGCTTAGGTCCCGGATGTCAGTGGGGTTGGGAGACAGCACCAGATCGAGCGTGTTGAATGCTTGTCCTGGAACTGATCGAGTCGGGAACGACACATGATGCGTCAGGAAACAGTCGATGGATGCCTCCAGCATGCGTGTATCGAATGCTGAGTTTGGGGATCGGCAGCAAAGGCTTTCCCAGTCAATCCCGGGCGCATTGAAATCCCCAACAATCAAACAGTCTTTACCTGCGCTGTGCTTCTTGAGCAGTTCGGGTAAACCAACTCCAGAGGACGTGGGGGCTCTATATACCGCTCCAATGGTCACCGACTTTTGACAGTCGTTGATGTGGCACCACACAGATTCGAATCCATTTTCGGCATCGCATACCATGTCAAGCGAATGGACTTTAAGTTGTTCCCTCCAATAGATAATTACCCCCCCCCACCTAACTTTTCGCACAGGCGGTCGGCTCTGGCGAGCATATAACCGGGTAGGCTGACCTCGGCGTCGAGGATGTCGAAGGAGAGCCAGGACTCGGTGAATATCAGAACGTCCGGGCGATGATGCATGGCAAGGAGTTTAATTTCGTCTATCTTGGAGCGAAGGCTACGTACATTGGCGGCCAGAATGCGAATCCCCTTATTCTCTACTAGGGTAGAGGGTGGAGAACCACCGGCCTCCAGCATGGTCGAAGTTTCAGTTTGACTACCTGAAAATCCACAATCTTAAGGTTTTCTTCCCCGTTGGCCCGTCTTAGTTTGAGTTCGGAGGTAGCGGCTTTCATTTTAAGTCGATCTTCGGGGGACAGGTCGCGAAGAACGAAGTATTCCTCCCCCTTCAGTTTGTGGGTCCTCCGTAGAACGCGCCGGCATTCTTCCTCATCTCCGACCACAACCTTGAGGTACCTTCGAGTTCTCTGGTCTTCGGGCCGACGTCCTAAACCGAAGGCGGAGACGACGGTGATACCCGCCTCACCTTTGCCGAATAGTTTCCCTACCATGTCCTGCAGGAACTTTTGGTCGTGGATCATACGCTCCGCAGAACAGAGTTTATCAGACTCGGGGGCATTGGCGATGATCAGGCATCGACTTCGTGAGGGGACAGGTTAGCGGATCATCGACTTTGCTATCAGGTTGAGATGCCTTTTCGGTTTTGGACTGGTTTAGGCATTCTTCACTTGCTTTCGGGATTTTGGGTAAGGGGACCCTTTTTCGTGTCTTGGTTTTAGCTTTTTCTGTTGGTTTGGAAACAACGGGAGAGGCGGCGACTTCGGCATAGGTATTAAGGGTTTTTAGGTTGTTGGTTAAACCCTTAGATTTTCGGACTGCGCCATTGAGGGGAGCCAGGGGTTGTGATTGAAACATCACCTTGCTTCCTGACCTAAGACGAGTTCGAAGGGGGGTCACGCTATCCGTTGGATCGACTGCGACAGCAGCATCCTTTATAGGGGGGAAATTTGTGCAGATTTGTGATTTTTTCTGCTTCGTTTTTGGGGGGAGAAAATTTGTGCGGATCTGTGCTATTTTTCCCGGTTACGGGTGGAGCAGCTTCTCTTCAGCATCAAGGTCTAACGCTGCAGCACAGGAAGAGCAGACGAAGATCATGTTGAGGCTTGGGTGTAGAACTAGGGCGTTGTAGACTGCCACGTGCGTCGCGGAGCAGGACACATGTTCCCACATCTTACACGATTTACATTGAAAAGCCTTGGCTTTTTTGAAACGGCTAACACGCAGGTAGAACAATAGTATTTTTGGATGACATTGTAAATACTTGAGAGTTTTGATCGAAAATTTTCTTATTTCTTGGGAGGCTGAGAGTGATTCGAACCGACCGCTAAACGTTCTTTTGTTCACTTTGACCTTCGCCGCGTGACACTAATTACTAAGAGCGTTCGCTCCCAGGTAACCCTGTTTTTATTTTAATTATTTTATGGACAGTAGGTTATAGACAATATCTGTTTAACCGTAGACACTCACTTCCTTGCGTTGGTGTTTACCTGCTAACGTGAACCTTTGAGGTAATGTAAATATTTTTATTATTGATTATGCCGTAGAATCGCAAAAATAGTTTCGAAAGAATAATTGTATTCTTGTTGGCCGGGATTATCGCATATAGCCAGGTTCATTGAAATTCTGAGGCTCTTATCATCGGATAAGTGTTAAAATTCTCAAAGCAGTTAGAATTCTCTAAGAAGTTAGAACTCACTAAGCCCCTACCGTCGTCAGTACTTGCATTGACGAATTCTGAGCTGCTCAGAAATCTTGGTAGTCATCCAAAACTTGGTTTGGATAGGAAAATTTGGCTTCCGAACAACCCAAAGAAGATGTCAACGCACAACAACGACTCTGGATCCGAGGAACGTGAGACGTCTGAGAAGACCCGGCAAGTCTTCGATTTTATCCCCTCTGGTTTTATGGCTAGTTCATGTCATAAATTAGGTAAAGATAGCAACGTTATGTCCTCAGGTAGTCTCGACGGTTCAAGTAACGACGGTGCCTCGAGCGATAGCGATGTCAGTAAATGCAATCGAGAAGACCGGGCAAAAGGGTCGAAGCAAAAAAGAAGACAGCCCGCTGCAGAATCGTCCGAGGACGAGCTGAGCGACGAGGAAGACAAACTCTTAGCCCGATTGCAGCAGACGCGCCTGGAGATGAAAAGGCATCACGAGAGAAGAATACCGAGCTGTACGCACCCAACATCTCTAGAGATACCGACCCACCCGAAGTTAAGGTGAACGATAAGCTGCAACACGTACAACGGTACGTGATCCAGTCGCCTACACCTCCCCAAAACGACTATGCCTTGGCCCCGTACATAGGTGACACTAACCGGTTAGATCACCCACGATTCGATGGAAACCCGCGGCATTACTGTAAGTTTATGCAGCAGTTTCAATGCCTGATCGGACAGAGAGTACCGGATAGCTCGCAGAGGTTGATGCATCTAATTAATCATTACACAGAATAGGCGCGTGAAGCCATATCCGAATGCTTCGGTGGGGATCCGGACGTTGACTACGCGATGGCAAAGGGCATCCTTCGAGACAACTATGGCAGGGGACCATATGGTTACTACCGCCATTATAGATGACCTATTTAGTGGACTGAGAAGGGTGCACCACGAGGCAGGTTTACTGAGCGGTTTGGCCATACGGATGCGTAATTGCCAGCTCGCTCTACGACGGGGTAGACCGGAGGCGGAACTGGACACAGTCGCTAACTTAGAACGCATTGTGTGCACCCAACCCGACGATTCTGGGCGCAGGTGGGTGAGATTGGAGGCGAAGAAGGCAGATGTCAACGAAAAAGTGAATTTTTTGGATCTCTGCGCATTCGTCAAGAAAGAAGCATGTGTACGGCGCGGGGCTTTCGGGAAATTCATGGAAGCCCCGAAGGCAACGGAAAGAAGAGACCCTGCACAAGGGAACGCTATGCAGTTTGACATTAGACCCCACAGGACAGGGGTGGAAGGCAGATAATTTTCGACAATGGGAAAAGAAGTGTCATGCATGCTCTGCCGAAGGTCTCATGAACTAGAGTCCTGTCACGCGTTCGTCACAATGACTCTGACTCAAAGGTGGTCCACGGTGCGACGTTATATTGAGTGCTTCGTATGCCTCAGAACCGGTCACAGGTGTGATGTATGCTCGGTAGATAAAAACTGCGCCTCACTATCGCATTCTGCATTAAGAATAATCCGAAAGAGATGTCGGCCCTGAGGTCAACACGTGTGGTTCGACCAAGTTGGGCAGTGACAGTAAAGTCTCCCTAAGTGTGCTACCGGTTCGCATAGTGGGTCCCAAGAAGACACTGGTGGTTAACGCGTTCTTGGATAACGGCTCCGACGTTACGTTGATCGATGAGAAGTTAGTCCGAGCCCTTGGTGTAAACGGAGTTAAGACGTCCCTGAATATCTCAACCATCACAGGCTCCACTTCCCTTAATTCTACCAAATGCCGCTTGAAGGTTACCTCGACAAGCAGTAAAGGTAGGGTGGACATCCCTAATGCCGATAGGATGCGCGTCTAACCCGACTGTCGATTACGTCAGTAGGTGGAAACACCTGAAACAGGTTGATCTCCAGAAACTTGCAGAATCTGACTTCAAAATCCTGAATGGATCAGACGTGCCGGACGCCCGCAGACCCTTGGAATGCCGGTGGGGTAAACGGAATGAGCCTTATGCCGTTCGTACAAGTCTGGGTTGGATTCTGATAGGGCCAGTGGGTCCCTCGACTTCCAGTGCCCGTAGGATGAACGCCGTTCAGTTCAACTCCTCTCTTCAACAACTTTCGAAGGTATTACTTGAGACGGACTTCGAAGATACAGAAAATACAGGGGCTGATTCGTTGGGGCTATGCGAGGCCGAAGTTTTAGAGTAAGGTGCACTTGAGAAGGCATCTCTGCGTGAACCCGAAACTGATTTATTAACTGATCCTGACGTGACCCTTGCTGAGATTTCTGATGAGGTATGTAAAACTGAAACTGATTTGAAGCCTGAGATTGATTTTGATTCGACGCTTGAAGCCAGTGACTATGTTGTTTCATATAATATGCCAACCCTATCGGAGAACTTGATCGTTTCACGGTCTCGGGATGAGGGTTTCGTGTCATCAGTTGAGCAATCCTTTTCTCCGCCTATCAATGCAGTTGCTATACCTGAAGATGACGATAGCACTTCGAAGATGCGGTTGCCAACGTCTGGCTACAGGGAAATTCTCATTTTCTTATGATTCTACGGCGGGATCAGGCGATATTTCTAAGCCGTTAGAGTCTCATCGTTTTGAGGCAACTGGATCCACGGGATTTCATTTCAAACATTTGGAACAGTTTTCTCCAGAAGGCAGCTCTGGTGCTGATTTTGACTCAGTCATACTTTCTAAACGTAAAGTTGAGGCTGTGGCCTTTGAAGAATCATCAAGTAATTCGCCATTTGCCGATGCTTTCAGTGATTACACGTTTGACGTTTCAGGCTTCGTTCTAAATCAGTCTACTCTACGTCATCATGTTGGATGGAGCGCGCAATTGCCACGCCCGAATATATAACTGTTTAATGGCAAAGAACAATCATCAAGATGCGATGTGCTCGATCTTCATTTCGAGCTGACGTAATGCGATAAGAAATACGTGTTTAACAGAAGGCTGCGAGTAGCACTTGGGTTGTAGTCGCTCGAATCTCTAAGGGGCTCGCTCCCGCTGTTGTAGCGAGAGTTATAATTGTACTATTTCAGTGTGAGCCAGCGCAAGGCACAGCCTTAGGTCGGTGGGCGGCGGCGACAACCCAGAAGCTAGGGGGGTGATAAATGGGCGCGAGTTGTCTGACATGAGCTAGCCTGCCAGGGGTGGACTTGAAATCGTGACCGATTTGGGGGGGCGGTGTAGAAGAATCCAAGATTCATTCCCGTCCATCCCACGACAAGCCCCAACCCTGTGATTCCCCTTGCCCAGATTGTTGCTTTACCCCACGTTTGTTTTAATGTTGGGTTACACCATCATGTTTTGTTCAGTTTGACTTTCCCTGCGGGGCAGTTATATCAAGAGCGTTCGCTCTGTTTCTAATTTAATTATTTTGTGGACAAATTGCTTATAGACAATAACTGTTTAACCGTAGACATTCACTTCCTTGCGTTGGTGTTTACCTGCTAACGTGAACCTTTGAGGTAATGTAAATATTTTTATTATTGATTATGCCGTAGAATCGCAAAAATAGTTTCGAAAGAATAATTGTATTCTTGTTGGCCGGGATTATCGCATATAGCCAGGTTCATTGAAATTCTGAGCCTCTTATCATCTGTAAGTTTTACAAGTTTTAATTCTTGCTATATTCAGGATGGCTCTCCATAAACTTGATTTGGGATAGAATATTCGCTGGACACAGCTATATCACGAGATCACATGGGTTTCCATGTCTGAAGCAAAGGGAATGAACTGAAGAAATGGTGTAAAGTATTTCTCCGGTGCCCACCCCAACTGCCTGTGTTGGCACCCCTAACCCTTCCCCTTGCCTGTTTCCGTTTACTATTCCGCACCCTTGTTTTATTACGCTATTGACGTGTTCGTTTTTTGACGTGTGACTGGTACTGGTGTGAGGCGCAAGTGATTCCTTGTCGAATGTTTTTTTATCAACAAGTGTTTTCGGAGAGTGTATTCGAAATTTTATGTTTCTGTTCCTACTATTTACGGTTTATTTATAAAAAATTGCATAAATCTTCATTCGAGGTACTTGGTTCTTGATTGTTAGCAATTTTGGTGCATATCTCCAAGTTTGCGATGACCTGCATTGGCAGAGGAAACTTTATCTGGTTAAAGCTTTCTACAATTCTCGAAGACTGACCTGCCCGGAACTTGGTTTGGAAAATGCCTTGGGAACCGAGCTCACCGATGACATAATGATGTCACTGGATCACTTGGACTTCCCCAATGAAGAACCAACGTTTATACGGAAAACCCGGCAAGTCTCGATTTTGGCTTCCTCTGTTGATATACCTGGTTCATGTCCAACCGTCAGACAGCCTCACTTATATGATAGTCACGATCCTAAACTCGGTAGCTAATATTTACCGAAAGATAAAGATGGTGCTAGGTTCGATGACCCAGTGAGCTTTGCCGTCAAGAGTGCTGAAGATGAGCAGGAAGAAAAGCGCCGCCTTTTAGCGAGACAGAAGAGCATTGCATAGAATGGGTAAAAAAGCGAGCGAATTTCCGTTCTAAAGCATCTGGGCCGATCTCAGCGGGTCGCCTGCAGCGAGTTCGGATAAATGAGCAATTGAATCTCGTGAAACGGTACACTTTCGATTCGCTGCAGCCCCCAACCCGACGATTGATTTAACAGCACTTGGATGATGTTAGCTCGTCGAAGGACGTGATTCCCAACGTGTCATTATAGGACGGATCTCATTTTTCTTGTGATCCTGCCTTGGGATTAAGCGATATTTCTAAACCGTTCGACTCTCATCATGTTGAGGTAACTAGTTCCTCTAGACTTTATTTCGATCATTTGGTAAATTTCTCCGGAATATAGCTCTGGTGCTGTTTATGATTCGTGTTTACTTTCCACACCTAAATTTGATGCTGTGACCTTTGAAGAATCTTCAATATATTGGCAGCTGTCAGATACTCATATTGATTACACATTCAACCTTTCATATTCCTAAGTAAATCAGTCTGCGCCAACTCGTCATGTTGGAATGAGCGAGGAATTAACGCGTACAAATGCTTCACCGTATTATGAAAGGGAACAATCGTAAACTCTGACGTTGCTGATTTTCATTTGAGGTTAACGGTATGCAATCAGAAGGATATATGTTTTAAAAGACTGCGAGTAGCACATCGGTTATCCTCACCCGAGTCTCTGAGGAGATGGCTCCTGCTGTGGTAGCAAGCGTTATAACTGTACTATTCCATTGTGAGTCAAATCAGAACACAGCTGTAGGTCGGTGGTCCGTGGCGACATCCAAGAAGCTGGTTGGGGGTGGTAGGGGAAATTGAACTAGGTCAACGGGAGTTGAAATCGTGCCCGATTTGGTTGTTGGTGTAGAGAATCGCCTCTGCGTATTCCCTATTGCCTTCGCCGGTACCATCACCCCCCGTATTTTTCTGACCTACCGTTTGTAATCCCGTTTTTGTTTTATCACCCTTGAGATCTTTATAACTTTCGTTTGGTGACAATTTGAAAGTTGTGCTGGTGTATCTCATAAGTGTTTCCTTTTTTCGAATAACTGCCATAACTCTTTTTAGTCGTGTTTGCTATATCACTGATCCATTGTGTAAGGGTTGTTCGGAGTTTATATTCAAACTTTTGAGGTTTATGATTTACCCAGTTAATGTATATTTGACTGAGAATCGCAAGCAGCATATAAATGTCTTTCGTTAACTTCATTTGGATAAAGTTTTGACATAATTTTATTACTTTTATTATTCGGAATCGCATAGATTGTTCTGATAGAATAATCGTATTCCTTTTGACCTGGACTGGTCAACCTCTCCAGGTACATTCATTTTCATCAGGCTCTTATCAACGAATAAGTGTTACAATTCTCGAAGATACGATTCGGATCCATATTCGAAGCCATCAACTTTGGTGCTGTTCAAAAACCGTGAATGATAGCCACAACTTGGTTTTGATTAGAAAACTTATCTTGCGAAAGAACAAACCTGATGCTAAATATGACCAACAGTGATATTTTTTTCGGTGGATCACGATAAGACAACTGAGAAGGCTCGTGAAGTCTCAAATTTATATTCCTCCAGTTTTAGCACTATTTCTTATCATTATTTAGATAGAGACAATGCTGTTAATGTCACTGAAAGTATTTGTTTTATTGACAATGAAGCGTTAAGGGACGGCAATGAATGTTTTCTTTAATCATATCGAGAGGACTTGAACGACACGTGCCCGTGGACGAAACGAACGAACGAACTACATCAAATTTTCTTAGAGCCATCACATGAAGATCTGAGTAAACGAGAAGGAGAGGCGCTAGCAGAGTTCTAACATCTGCGGCTTAGGAGAAATAATCTGCTGGGAGCCGAAGAAAAAACACATAGTGCTCACTAAATATCCGAAGCTGCCAATCCGCCTGAAGAACTTAGGTATGTACAACGATACACGATACAATCACCCACACAAACCTCGAACTCTTGTGCCCCTAGTCAGTACAGGGGTGATACTCTTCATCTAAATCTCCTTCAGTTCGACACAAAAGCCCGACAATACTGAAATTTCATGCAGCAATTCTAATATTTGATCGAAAAGAGAGTGATGGATAATGCGTAAAGATTAATGCACATGGCAAGCGCTTGAAGCTATCTCTGAGTGTATTGGAGGCGACCTAGATGGCGACTATGCTATGAGAAGCGGCATCCTTTGGGATACGTACGGTAGGAACCATATGGTCACAACAGCCTTAAAAATATGTATTTAACAGGTGGAAGAGGCTCTTGACGGTGCGGAATCTTTAAACGCGTTGGCCATATGTATTCGTAACTGCCAACAAGCGCTTTGAAAGATTAGGCGTGAAGCCGAATTGAACACAGTCGCTAACCTAGAATGGGGTGTGTGCACTTTACCGACTCTAGGCGCACCTGGACAAGATTGGCTGTTGAAAGGGGAGATGAGAACGAGTACGTGAAATTTTCGCACCTCTGCACGCTTGATAAAAAGGAGGCACGTGTCAGACGAGGCGCGTTTGGTAAACTTATGGCAACCTCGAAGGCGGTGGAAAGATGAGACGCTATTCAAGTGAACGAAAGACATTTTCACAACAAATCTTACATGGTTGGAGTAGAAAGGAAATAATTCTAGACGCGAGATAACACAGAAAGTATCAAGTGTCCGATGTACTACCGGGTTCATAGTTTGAAACACTGAGAAGTATGTTACCGACTATCATTATATCAGCGCTGGAAGGTGTTTCACCAAAGTGGTCTGTGTTTTGTATGTCTCAGAAACGGACATCCAAGCTGCACGAGTGGAAAACCTTGCGGTAATGGCGGGTGTGAGTAGCAACATCACTACACCTTGCACTATGTCGCCAGTACCCCTTACAGAGACCAAGAAGAGTATATGCGGGGCGACAAACGGAGAATAGAGAGATATATGTACATGCGTTATTCCGATGCGAATACAAGGACCCAGTATACTCCAGCAGCAAATGCCTTTCTAGACAATGGCTGGGATATCACTTCAGTAAAAGAAGACATCACCAAACGACTTTATCTGGTGGGGTGTATAACTGGGCCTAGGATCCCCACCGTCAACGGGTCATCAAGCATAGAGTCGAAAAATTTCGCATTATGGGTTAATTCCATGAACGGGGTCAAAGAACTCGATAACACGTTTCGTGTATCTAAGCTGCGGATTGTTTCTGTAAGGAGGCTGATTCGGAAGTACTCTGACAAATGGTGACACCTTGACAGGATCCGATTCGATCAAGCTTAAGGTCGCAAAATATGAATTCTTATCGGAACAGACGTGCCAGACGCACACATTCCACCTGAATATAAGTCATGTGAACCGAAGGACATCTATGACGTTCTGGACGCGACAAGGTTTTATAATGCTGGACCGTTAAGCCACTCCACTGATAATTATGGTAGAGTGAACGCCACTCAAGTCTAACCGTGTGTCTGCATGCAACTGGAGAATTTATATGACGCTGAATTTCGAAACACAGAAAAAAGATAGCCGGATGGCTCCAGGAAAGATAAAGTGGCTACGGAGATGATGTCTAAGTCCATCATATGGAAGTACGGACATCATGAAATAGCGTTTCCGTGGCGAAAGGAGATGACAGGGCTACGCGATAACAATTCAGCCGCCTACAGTAGACTAGGGATCCTATGGCGCTGTTTTCATCGAGACGAGAGATACTTTCATATGTACTGTGCAACCAGGGGAAATAATTTTGAAAAGAGCTACAATATACCTATGCCTAAGGAGCAACTCCATCACGAAACCACTCCATGGTGGTACTTACCCCATCACTGAGTAATGAATGCAAAAAAAACAAATAAGATCAGGGTAGTACGAGACTAAGCAGCCAAATTTGATAATGTTTTTTTAAATGATCGCCTGTTCCAAGTGCTGATACGACCGCAACTTGAAAATAGTGCTTCCTCGCTGTTGAACAGGTGCCGTAGCAGTTGCCGGGGATGTCGGTGAAATGTTAATGCAAGTACGAGTGCCCATCCATGACCGCAGTGCACTACGCTTCCGGTGGTGCGATAGAAGCAACCTGTATAGCGAACGTAAAGAATATCAGATAGTAGCGCACCCCGTTGACATGATATTTTCCCCATTCTGCGCTAACCACGCCCTAAAACAGAATGTCCAGGACTGGGCTGATGAATCCATTCCTGAGGTACAGAACCCTGTGATGTGAAACTATTAAGTCGACGAGTGCCTAGCATCATTTACAGACGTGCGGTTAGCATCCAAGTTTGTAACGCACCTGATGGCCACATTGGAAAAGGGAGGCGTTAAATGCCGAAAATGGATAGCAAGTCCATTCGGAGGCGCTCAATGAAGTTGATTCTAAAGACAGACTATTTTATCAGTTAAAACCGATGGCTTCCGATATTCGCGGGATCGAGCGTATGCTAGGGTTAGAATGGGACTCGCCGAGTGATTGCTTCCGGTTTAAGATTCTTTCCCAGAGACCGCCAACACAAGAAGAGGAATACTTTCGACTCGCTAAACTTTGTTCACCCCGCTAGACCTCGTCGCTCCCGTACTCCTGCCGGCGATAGCATTTCTTCAAAAGCTATGCAAGCAACGCTCCTGTTATTCAAGACGAACTGAAAGAATGTAGATTATGGTTATCAACCATGGAAAGTTTAGCCCTAAGTCAGATCCCTCGGAATATATATATATATATATATATATATATATATATATATATCGGACGATGAACGATTGAATCAGAAGAAACACAGTTACATGGGTTTAGCGACGCATCAGAGACCGGTAAACTCGGATGAAAAGGACCTGCTGTCCCTATCGCCAAACGACCTCCTGTTGCTACAACCCAAAGCTGCGCGCATAGTGTATATCACTATATCTGAACGTAACTGTAAAGAGTGGAACGAAGCCAGCTAACTGACCAGGATGTTTTAAGGGTGTTGGGTGAACGAATCTGTGCCCACTCTCATTATACGATAAAAGTAGCTGCAGAAAACTTTCAAACAAATAAAAGTTACCACTGCCAAGCAGGTATTTACAGACCGGGAGATATGCGTCAAATCCATATCAATCAAGAACCAAATTTCTCGCATGAAAGTTTATGCGATTCTACGAAATAAAATAATAATAACCATACAAAAACACAAACCTCAAAGGTTGAATACACACTCCGAAACCTCTTATAAGTTGGATTGCTTTCTGGTCACAGACAAAACTACAAAGAGTTAGTAAAAAACAGTATTCGACGAGTCACTTGCTTCTCACAACAGCACCACTCACACACACTGATAGATGACCAAGACGATTATGTAGTAAAACAAAATCCTTAGAAAATTAAATAAACAACTGGCCAGGTCAATATGAGGGGTAGATGGTATTAGCATGGGGAGTCGGTGTATGCACAGGGTATAGAAGAATCAAAGATTCATTCCCCTCTATCCCACGACAAGCCCCAACCCACTGAATCCGCTTGCCCTGATTGTTGCTTTCCCCTCCACCCTTGTTTTAATGGTTAGTTACACCATCATGCTTTGTTCACTTTGACTTTCTCCGCCTGATAGTAGAATACTAAGAGCGTTCGCTCCGAGGTAACCCGTTTGATTCTACTTATTTTTATTGACAATTGGTTATAGAAGATAACTATTTCACCGTTGACATTCCTTTCTTTGCGTTGGTTTTTAACTGCTAACGTGAACCTTTGAGGTAATGTACATATTTTTACTATTGATTATGCTATAGAATCGCATAAAGAGTTCTGAAAGAATAATTGTGTACTTGTTGGCCGGGACTAGTGCATTTCTCCAGGTTTATCGAAATTCTGAGGCTGTTATCAATGGATAAGAGTTACAAATTTGGCTTTGAACAACCCAAAGAAAGATGCCTACGCACAACAGCGACTGCAGATTGGAGGAACGCGAGAAGCTTGAGAAGACTGGGTAAGTCTCCAATTCATTTCTCAAGGTTCTGAGGCTAGCTCATGTCATGACTCAGATAGGGACTATGTTTCTGTTAGAGTCACTAAGTCTCCTTACTGTTTAAGTAATGATGACTTGCTAAGCGACGACGACGACAACATTCGCAAGCCTTATTTTGGGTATTCGAATGCCTCCAAGCAGAGAAAAGCGAAACAAGAACGACATCCGGCTGCAGAATCACTCTAAGAAGATCTCAGCGAGATAGAAGAAGAAATATTGGCCCGGCTGCGGCAATTGCGGCTAAAAAAGAAGAAACTCCAAGCAAAAAAGGAAACCGTGGCCCGAACACACACGCCTCCAAGGGTTGCTGCCCTGCCTGAAGTCAAAGTCAACTTCGACATGTACAAAGGTACGTGATACAGTCACCTACGCCGCTTCCAAACGCCTATGCTCCCACCCATTCCAGAGGCGACCCGCCTAGGTTGTACCTCCCGCAATTCGATGGAAGTCCACGGTATTACTGGAAGATCATGCAGCAGTTCCAGTATCTGATAGAAGAGAGGTTGCCGGACAACGCGCACAGGTTGTTACACCTTATCAATCAGTGTACGGGGCAGGTTCATGAGGCAATTTCCGAATGTTTTCGGGGAGATCCAGACGGTGACTATGCCATGGAGAAAGAGATTCTTTGGGAAACCTACGGACGGAGCACATGGTCACCTCAGCTATCATAGAAGATATCTTCAAAGGGCTGCGAGGTCCCACGACGACGCGGATTCGCTAAATGGACTGGCCATAAGAATGCGCAACTGTCAGTTAGCCCTTCGAGAAAATAGGCGAGAGGCAGAGCTGAACATGATGGCGAATCTAGAACGCATCATGTACATGCTGCCCGACGACTGTAGGCGTAGTTGGGCGAAGCTAGCCGCCAAGAAGACAGAAGCGAATGAAGACGTGACATTCTCGGACCTGTGCCCGTTCGTCAAGAGCCAATCCTGTATAAGACGTGGAGCGTTCGGGAAATTCATGGAAACCCCGAAAGCAACGGAGAGACGAGACCCTGCACCGGAGAACGCTTGACGGTCTGACACCAGAACCCCAGGGTCAGGACCAGAAGGAAGACATTTCGCCACCTGAGGTAACGCAGAAAACATCGAATGCCGGTGCGCAGTTGAAATCATGGGTTGAAAACGCTGCGACGCGTACTCGCGGTTGTCGATAAATCAACGTTGGAGCGTAGTTCGGCGCAATGGTCTATGCTTCATATGTAAATTCTTCCGGAATCGAATATTCTAACACGCGTTAAACTTTGAAAACCCGTTCCACTTTCGTCAAAGAGAACAAATACGATCTTCAAGTAAGATGATATTGGGTATCAATAACGGTTTCTAAAAGATAACAATAAATTCGCCAAGAATACAAACTTGAATTATTCCCTTTCCGGCGAATTTTATAGTAACAAAAAATGTTCGGCAATGCTTACAAAGGGATCCTGAATTTTCAGGTTTCAACAAATGTCAAATCTTCTCCAGCGAAGATAGGTCCGGCCTGACTTTTCAGGGCGTCAACAAATTGGCGCTCAAGGTAATTGAACATTTAAACAAAGATTTAAGAAACAGTTGTCAGGGTTACACAAGAGAAGTAAATTCGTACATATAAGAAAGATAAAGAATAAGAGATCAAAGAGCAGAAGAGTTGCAGCTTGGTAGAAAACACAGGTTTATAAACAACCAGCAAAAAAGGTTTTACACTGCCCGGCAAAACCGAAGGTTTTAACCATAACTACCACTGAGTCCGGCTGACTTGGTACACTACCCGACAAAACCGAAGGCTTTAGCCCTACCACTCATACATAGTCCGGCTCTTCTTATCAACTACCGAAACTCATCATCATCCCAATCAACCCAGCTGACTTGATTCCTGCACCCGCTTCGTCGAAAATGGTACAATTTACTCTTGCCACAATCTCGGAAGCAGGTCGCCCTAATGCTGACGATGATGAGTTACTCGAAACTTCCATTAGTTCGAACCCTGATATTATGGGTCTTGCCATCTTGTACTTTGGATTTTGCACATCAGCAGTATCAATCGGCAGCAGCACGTCAGAGCAAGAATCAAATTCTATTATCATAAAACCGAACTGACAAGTATCTAGGATCTCATTGTCATAAACATGCAATTTCTCACGCATTAACACAGCACACACATTGCTGAGTTTCCATCCAAGCTTCAATGCGAAGTTCCCGTATCCGTACCTGCTTGTAAGTCGAATAAATATATACATAACATTGATGATTAAAGCGAAGAACGTCAGGTCTGGTTGGGAGTAACTGAAGATAAGAAACTTATCCTACGCCTTCCGATACTATTGCATCCTTTGTTGCCAGATATGCAAAAGGTAGAACACGTAAGCTTACATTCAATATTTTAAGTCTATGCCCCAACAGTATGTACAGTAATAGAAATAAAATACCATTTACTGCTATAAGCAAACTGTAATTATCTGGCTCATACATATAGATGTCATTTCGAACAATTAACATCGCGTCGAGTTGAAATTTGGCCACGACAGAAGTAGTATCAGCGTGAACCAAGGGGTTCGATCCACATGAAGACACGAAGGGAAATTCGTCTAACCCGATACAGCTACCGTCAGCAGGTAACACACTCTCAAGGGCAACAACCTTTTCATCACATACGATCTCTATGTATTCAGCCGATCCTGGTGCACTGTCACTGACAATCTCAGAGCTCTCCATGAATGCACTTACATCAATCACAAGTGTGGCATTGTCCTCCAAATCACCACGAAACGCTAATGACGAACTGGACTCCATCACCTTATCAGTAACGCAAATGGCACTATGACAGAAAACTGTGCGCGTAGTTACAAACTCCCTCTCCGTTTGGTCACAAACAATAATAGAGGTTGGATTCACATAATCTGTTTCAGCTATCTCAATAACTTCATCAAAGTTATTAGTGATCGGAAATTCCGGAACACTTTCATGCCACACAGGAAAGTGTTGCAACGCGCAGTTTATGATTTGAATCAGATACGCCATCATTCACTTCATATCAACGTTCAGTAACCAAAATTTGAGACGCCAGAGGATCCAAGGCTACATTCTTCAACTTTTCCTGCTCATCCGAGGTACAACAATTAACCGGCATCACTCTATGTAGCATTGTGTGATGTAAACCTGAGCAACCTGTCTCCGTGCACCTTACCTTTGATCTGCATTGATGCGCCACATGACCTCCTTGGAGGCATCGAAAACATCGCCCACTTTGGGACAATAATCTCCAGCGTTGAAGTACATTTAACGATGCAAAGTGCGAACATAACTCAGTAGCATGTCCTAATTGACAAACCACACACAATTCACATGACGAAGAGTTAAAGGCTGACTTTGACTGTGTAGTTCGACAACAATTAAGCGTACTTCGATTGCTTACCAACAGATGATTATATGGGTTGCGCAACAAGCGGGCTTTAGACCAAACAACTTCACACAGGTCTCGAAAAGTGGGCTCACGATCCAGCTGATCGATCTCATCGGCGCGCTTCACCCAATCCACAATCATGTACCGTGGCAACTTAGATAGCACCTTCTCTATAGTAGACACCGAGTCCATATCTGCAATATAGCCTAATTCTTCTAGGATATCTGCGCAAGTTACCAGATCGTTGGCGTACGCAGTGAATTCATTAGACTCGGTGCATACCATACCCGGCTTTGTCACCTGGTCTAATAAAGAACGCGTGACCAAAAATCGTCGACCATAGAGATCATGCAGAATCTCTCTGGCTCGGATGTACCCTTTAGCAGGCGGATATGACAGGCAACCTAAGATAGCTTTCTTTGCAGGACCTACACAATAATGGACCAAATATTTCAAACGTTCATTATCGGGCACAACCGTTGATACTTCATTATCGAACTGCCGAAAGAAGGAGATATATAATGACGGTGATCCATCGAAATATTGCAACTCACAACGCGGCAGATTCAGTTTTGACAATAAGTGCGACAACATAGGGTTCAGAGAAAACATCGGCTCCTTTATGTTTTCCACGGCGCGATACACGTCGTCTATCTGACTCAAGCTACCGTACTTATCAGCTTTCAAAACATCTTCTACGGACCCATAACGAGAAATAAATTCTGCTTTAGGCACGTCTAAGTTAAACATGATGAAAATAAATGAAGATATCATTAACAGATATAGAATGAAACAAAGTTCGTCAAAAAAAATAAAGACAACAGAAATGTTCAAGAATCTGACTTTCCAAAGTTTTGAAGCACATGCTTGTCTTCTTCAACCGTCAAATTGGCAAGAAAACGGCTAGTCAAATCCAAAGATTTTCTTCTTCAAAAGGAAATTCAAAAACTGTAAATTCTTCCGGAATCGAATATTCTAACACGCGTTAAACTTTGAAAACCCGTTCCACTTTCGTCAAAGAGAACAAATACGATCTTCAAGTAAGATGATATTGGGTATCAATAACGGTTTCTAAAAGATAACAATAAATTCGCCAAGAATACAAACTTGAATTATTCCCTTTCCGGCGAATTTTATAGTAACAAAAAAATGTTCGGCAATGCTTACAAAGGGATCCTGAATTTTCAGGTTTCAACAAATGTCAAATCTTCTCCAGCGAAGATAGGTCCGGCCTGACTTTTCAGGGCGTCAACAAATTGGCGCTCAAGGTAATTGAACATTTAAACAAAGATTTAAGAAACAGTTGTCAGGGTACACAAGAGAAGTAAATTCGTACATATAAGAAAGATAAAGAATAAGAGATCAAAGAGCAGAAGAGTTGCAGCTTGGTAGAAAACACAGGTTTATAAACAACCAGTAAAAAAGGTTTTACATCATATGTCTCGGAAGCGGTCACCGAAGAGAAGTCTGCCGAGCGGTATGCTCTATGGGATGCGATAAGCCACACCACCACAACTTGCGCTGCACGATGACATCGAACCCCACTGATGCTAAGACAAACATATGCGGAGCGACGAACAGGCAGGGAGGTGGATGCCTAGGAGTTATCCCGGTGCGGATACACGGCCCCAAGAGGACACTGGTCGCGTACGCCCTCCTGGACAACGCGTCAGACATCACCCATATAGAGGAGGACGTCGCCAGACAAATAGGTCTGCTAGGGTTTACCACTATGCTTAGCATCACCTCCGTTCACGGGTCCTCTAGCATACGGTGAAAGAAGTTCACGATGAAAGTCGCTTCTATGGATGGTGCCGAACGCGTTCTGCGTACCTAAGCTACCGATAGGTTCCGTAAGCACGCCAGTTAGGAAGCACGCCAGTAACTGGAAACACCTAGCGGGGATTGCTTTAGATCAAGCTTCGGACCGCAAAATACGAATCTTAATGGGGACAGACGTGCCCGATGCCCACATCCCGCTGGAATGTAAGACCGGCAAACAGAAAGAGAGATTCACCATCCGCACTCGACTAGGTTGGATCATGCTGGGCCCAGTGCGTCAAGCTGGGGATAGTCATGGGAGAGTAAACGTCATTCAAGGTGAAGTTTGTGCTTGCGAGCAACTGAAGACCTTGAAATTGGCGGTAGAACTAGTTTCAGAGACGATCACGATGAAGGAGGGACACTACGAACTGGTACTGCCGTGGCGTACGAAACCGGCAGGACTACGCGACAACCGTCCATCCGCATATAGTATACTCAGGACCCTGCGACGCCGTTTCCTCAGAGAATATAATACTTCTGGATGTATTGCGAAAAGGGCTATGCCGTGTCTGTGCCTAGAGAGCAACTGCAACCCGAATACTCCTCACGATGGTATCTGCCTCATCATGGAGTGATGAACCCCAGGAAACCCAATAAAGTCCGGGTGGTTTTGGAGTGCGCAGCCAAATTCAATGGTGTTTCTCTGAATGACTGCCGTTATCAAGGACTTGATATGACCGCCATCCTGGTAGGTGTGCTTCTACGCTTCCGAATACTTACCATAGCCGTCGCCGCAGATATCGAAGAGATGTTTATGCAAGTACGGGTGCCCATCGACGACTGCGGCACGTTGAGGTTCCTGTAGTGGGAAGGAGACGACCTACAAACCGAACCGAAAGAATACCAAATGCTGGCATACCCCTTCGGTGCGACATCATCTCCTTTCTGCGCCAACTACGCGCTTAGACAGACTCTTTAAGACTGAGGGTGACGCCGTATCCGAGGTGAGGAACGCAGTGAAGCGGAACTTCTACGTAGACGATTGCATGGCATCCTTCAAAGATGTGTGATTAGCATCCCAGTGCGCAACGCAGTTAACCGCCGCATTGGAACAGGGATGGTTCAAACTTCGAAAATCGATAGCTAGTCACCCCGAGGCCCTCACGGGAATTACGACCGAGGATAGAGTACCTTCGCCGGTTAGGCCCATAGACTCGGACGGATGGGGGCTCGAACGCACGCTGGGGTTAGAATGGGACTCTAAGTGTGACTGTTTACAGTTCAAGCTCCTGTTCCTGGAATCTGCCAACATCAGGAGAGGCATACTGTTGACCGTAACTTCCCTCTTTGACCCGCTTGGAATAGTTGCACCCTTACTACTACCAGCTAATGCATTCCTCAAAAAGTTATGCAAGGAACATTTAGAATGGGACGCAGCGATTAGTCAAGGCTCACTTAAGGTGTGGAGACTGGCTGTCCACTATACAAGGCTTAGGATTCACGATCGATGAAACGTTCTACTGGACCGACTCAACGATAGTGTTGTATTACATCGAGAACACCGACGCACGCTATAGCACCTTCGTGGCAAACCGCCTAACTACCATCCACGAGCTATTCAGACCCGATCAATGACGACATATAAGGTCGGAACGAAACCCTGCCGACTTAGCCTCAAGAAGGACGAATTCACTTGAAGCTATGTCAGAATGGTTTAGACCTCCCGAGTTTCTGTGGCAAGACGTTAGTGACTGGCCCGCACTAGAACGCGGCAAGACGCCGGTAATGGAGCCAGAGTGGAATAGGAGGACCACAGCAGTCAACAATATAGTGAGCAGCATGGGTGTCGCGCGTATCGCCGAGCACTACTCCGAAGGGACAAGGGCACTAAAGGCGCTGGCGTGGTTCGCGCGATCTAAAACCTTTCTCCGAATGTCCGTATCCAAGCACCCAGACATGCGTTTAAGGTTAGGTCTGCCTGAGCTGATGGAACTGAGGAGTGTTGAGACGGACCTCATACGGGAGGAACAAGCGCAGGAGTACACGGAAGAAATATCCGTTCTCCGCCTCAGGGGCAAGCATCGAAAACAGACGGACGCTTAAGAAGTTCAATGGTTTGAGTCCTGTCCTGATGGATGGCATTGTGCGCGTCGGAGGTAGTTTGCAGTATGCCGACTAACCACTATCACGGATCTGTCCGATAATCCTGCCAAGGCGCACCACCTGACCGAACTGATTATTCGGCACTATCACCTGATGGAAGGACACTCCGGATGTGCGCAAGTGTTAGCAGCTATCCGCAAAGGCTATTGGATCGTGCAAGGTTATGCCGCCGTCAAACGAGTCAATGGATCCTGCTTCGTATGCCGTAGGCTACAGGCGTCGCCCTCCGAGCAAGTTATGGCACCGATACCGGCGGGTAGAACCCAGAAGGGTTGGCACCCATTCAAGATAGTAGGCGTCGACTACTTTGGACCCATGTCAGTGAACGCGGTTGGAGCCCAGAGAAGACATACGGGTGTCAATTCACTTGTCTTCAAACACGCCCGCTCAACTTAGATGTGGCCCACTCCCTGACCACGGACTCATTCATTATGGCGCTGACCCGATTCATCGCGAGACGGGGAACACCCGACGAAATATTCAGCGACAGCGGTGGTAACTTCGCAGGCGTAGAAGCCGAGCTAATGTCAGCCCTAGTTGGGTGCTCGAAGAAGAAGATCAACGACCACCTCCTGACCTACCCGGTACAGTGGCACTTCAATCCTTCGATTGCGAGTCACCGAGGTGGGATATGGAAACGAGCAATCAGATCAGTCAAGTTAGCCACTATCTCGCTGTAACACTTATCCGTTGATAAGACCCTCAGAATTTCTATAAACCTGGAGATATGCACCAGTCCCGGGCAACAAGAATACAATTATTATTTCAGAACTCTTTATGCGATTCTATAGCAATATCAATAATAAAAAATATGTACATTACCTCAAAGGTTCACGTTAGCAAGTAAAAACCAACGCAAAGAAAGGAATGTCAACGGTTAAACAATTATCGTCTATAACCAACTGTCAGTAAAATAGGTAGAATAAAACGGGTTGCTTCGAAGCTAACCCTCTCAGTATTCTACTGTGGCTCGGTGAAAGTTAAAGTGAACAAAGCATGATGGTGTAACCCAACATTAAAACAAGGGTGGACGAAAAGCAACATCAGGGCAAGGGGAGTCACAGGGTTGGGGCTTGTCCTGGGATCGATGAGAATTAATCTCGGATTCTTCTACACCGCTCCCCAAATCGGTCACAATTTCAAGTCCTGTGGCAGGCTAGCTCATGCCCGACCATTCGCCCCCCCCTTTATCAGCCCCTAGCTTCTGGGATGTCGCCGCCACCCACCGACCTAAGGCTGTGCCTTGTGCTGGCTCACACTGAAATAGTACAATTTTAACTCACGCTTCAACAGCGGGAGCGAGCCCCTTAGAGATTCGAGCGACTACAACCCACGTGCGACTCGCAGCCTTCTGTTAAAAACGTCTTTCTTATCGCATCCCTTTAACTCAAAATGAAGATCAACCACATCGCATCTTGATGATTGTTCTTTGCCATTAAACAGTGAGGTATTTGGGCGTGGAAATTCCTCGCTCCATCCAACATGACGAGGTATCGCAGACCGATTGACATCGGGACTTGATATATGGAACGTGTTATCAATGAGAGCGTCTGAGAGTGGCGAATTCATGGAAGATTCTTCAAAGCTCACAGCCTCAACTTTACTTGTTGAAAGTAAATCTAAATCACGGGCAGCAGCAGAACTGCGTTCCGGAGAAAATTGTTCCAAATGTTCGAAATAAAATCTCGTGGGACAAGTTCCCTTAAAATGCTGAGAGTCGAACGGCTTAGAAATGTTGCCTGATCCAGCGGTAGAATCACAAAAAATGAGAATTTTCCTGTAGCCAGACGTTGGCAACCGCATCTTCGAAGTGCTAACGTCATCCTCAGGTACAGCACCTAGTTTGATAGGCAGGGAAGGGAATTGCTCAACTGAAGACACGAAACACTCATTCTGAGCCCGGTAAACCATCAAGTTCTCCGATAGAAGTGGCATATGAGATGAACATCATGATCACTGGTTTCAAGCGTCGAATCACAATCAATTTCAGGCTTCAAATCAGTCTCAGTTTTACATACCTCATATGCAATCTCAGCAAGGGTCACGTTAGGATCAGTAAGTAGCTCAGGTTTGCGTTGACGCAAATATGCATTGTCAAGTGCACCTTCCTCTAAAACTTCGGCCTCGCATGGCCTCAGCGAATCAACCGCTGCACCCAACGGTCACTGGCAGTCGAGGGACCCACTGGCCCTATCAGAATCCAACCCAGACTTGTACGAACGGCATAAGGCTCATTCCGTTTACCCCACCGGCATTCCAAGGGTCTGCGGGCGTCCGGCACGTCTGATCCATTCAGGATTTTGAAGTCAGATTCTGCAAGTTTCTGGAGATCAACCTGTTTCAGGTGTTTCCACCTACTGACGTAATCGACAGTCGGGTTAGACGCGCATCCTATCGGCATTAGGGATGTCCACCCTACCTTTACTGCTTGTCGAGGTAACCTTCAAGCGGCATTTGGTAGAATTAAGGGAAGTGGAGCCTGTGATGGTTGAGATATTCAGGGACGTCTTAACTCCGTTTTTACACCAAGGGCTCGGACTAACTTCTCATCGATCAACGTAACGTCGGAGCCGTTATCCAAGAACGCGTTAACCACCAGTGTCTTCTTGGGACCCACTATGCGAACCGGTAGCACACTTAGGGAGACTTTACTGTCACTGCCCAACTTGGTCGAACCACACGTGTTGACCTCAGGGCCGACATCTCTTTCGGATTATTCTTAATGCAGAATGCGATAGTGAGGCGCAGTTTTTATCTACCGAGCATACATCACACCTGTGACCGGTTCTGAGGCATACGAAGCACTCAATATAACGTCGCACCGTGGACCACCTTTGAGTCAGAGTCATTGTGACGAACGCGTGACAGGACTCTAGTTCATGAGGCCTTCGGCAGAGCATGCATGACACTTCTTTTCCCATTGTCGAAAATTATCTGCCTTCCACCCCTGTCCTGTGGGGTCTAATGTCAAACTGCATAGCGTTCCCTTGTGCAGGGTCTCTTCTTTCCGTTGCCTTCGGGGCTTCCATGAATTTCCCGAAAGCCCCGCGCCGTACACATGCTTCTTTCTTGACGAATGCGCAGAGATCCAAAAAATTCACTTTTTCGTTGACATCTGCCTTCTTCGCCTCCAATCTCACCCACCTGCGCCCAGAATCGTCGGGTTGGGTGCACACAATGCGTTCTAAGTTAGCGACTGTGTCCAGTTCCGCCTCCGGTCTACCCCGTCGTAGAGCGAGCTGGCAATTACGCATCCGTATGGCCAAACCGCTCAGTAAACCTGCCTCGTGGTGCACCCTTCTCAGTCCACTAAATAGGTCATCTATAATGGCGGTAGTAACCATATGGTCCCTGCCATAGTTGTCTCAAAGGATGCCCTTTGCCATCGCGTAGTCAACGTCCGGATCCCCACCGAAGCATTCGGATATGGCTTCACGCGCCTATTCTGTGTAATGATTAATTAGATGCATCAACCTCTGCGAGCTATCCGGTACTCTCTGTCCGATCAGGCATTGAAACTGCTGCATAAACTTACAGTAATGCCGCGGGTTTCCATCGAATCGTGGGTGATCTAACCGGTTAGTGTCACCTATGTACGGGGCCAAGGCATAGTCGTTTTGGGGAGGTGTAGGCGACTGGATCACGTACCGTTGTACGTGTTGCAGCTTATCGTTCACCTTAACTTCGGGTGGGTCGGTATCTCTAGAGATGTTGCGTGCGTACAGCTCGGTATTCTTCTCTCGTGATGCCTTTTCATCTCCAGGCGCGTCTGCTGCAATCGGGCTAAGAGTTTGTCTTCCTCGTCGCTCAGCTCGTCCTCGGACGATTCTGCAGCGGGCTGTCTTCTTTTTTGCTTCGACCCTTTTGCCCGGTCTTCTCGATTGCATTTACTGACATCGCTATCGCTCGAGGCACCGTCGTTACTTGAACCGTCGAGACTACCCGAGGACATAACGTTGCTATCTTTACCTAATTTATGACATGAACTAGCCATAAAACCAGAGGGGATAAAATCGAAGACTTGCCGGGTCTTCTCAGACGTCTCACGTTCCTCGGATCCAGAGTCGTTGTTGTGCGTTGACATCTTCTTTGGGTTGTTCGGAAGCCAAATTTTCCTATCCAAACCAAGTTTTGGATGACTACCAAGATTTCTGAGCAGCTCAGAATTCGTCAATGCAAGTACTGACGACGGTAGGGGCTTAGTGAGTTCTAACTTCTTAGAGAATTCTAACTGCTTTGAGAATTTTAACACTTATCCGATGATAAGAGCCTCAGAATTTCAATGAACCTGGCTATATGCGATAATCCCGGCCAACAAGAATACAATTATTCTTTCGAAACTATTTTTGCGTTTCTACGGCATAATCAATAATAAAAATATTTACATTACCTCAAAGGTTCACGTTAGCAGGTAAACACCAACGCAAGGAAGTGAATGTCTACGGTTAAACAGTTATTGTCTATAAGCAATTTGTCCACAAAATAATTAAATTAGAAACAGAGCGAACGCTCTTGATATAACTGCCCCGCAGGGAAAGTCAAACTGAACAAAACATGATGGTGTAACCCAACATTAAAACAAAGGTGGGGGAAAAGCAACAATCGTGGCAAGGGGAATCCATGGTTGGGGCTTGTCTTGGGATGGACGGGAATCAATCTTGGATTCTTCTACACCGCCCCCCAAATCGGTCACGATTTCAAGTCCACCCCTGGCAGGCTAGCTCATGTCAGACAACTCGCGCCCATTTATCCCCCCCCTAGCTTCTGGGTTGTCGCCGCCGCCCACCGACCTAAGGCTGTGCCTTGTGCTGGCTCACACTGAAATAGTACAATTTTAACTCACGCTTCAACAGCGGGAGCGAGCCCCTTAGAGATTCGAGCGACTACAAACCCACATGCGACTCGCAGCCTTCTGTTAAAAACGTCTTTCTTATCGCATCCCTTTAACTCAAAATGAAGATCAACCACATCGCATCTTGATGATTGTTCTTTGCCATTAAACAGTGAGGTATTTGGGCGTGGAAATTGCTCGCTCCATCCAACATGACGAGGTATCGCAGACCGATTGACATCGGGACTTGATATATGGAACGTGTTATCAATGAGAGCGTCTGAGAGTGGCGAATTCATGGAAGATTCTTCAAAGCTCACAGCCTCAACTTTACTTGTTGAAAGTAAATCTAAATCACGGGCAGCAGCAGAACTGCGTTCCGGAGAAAATTGTTCCAAATGTTCGAAATAAAATCTCGTGGGACAAGTTCCCTTAAAATGCTGAGAGTCGAACGGCTTAGAAATGTTGCCTGATCCAGCGGTAGAATCACAAAAAAAAATGAGAATTTTCCTGTAGCCAGACGTTGGCAACCGCATCTTCGAAGTGCTAACGTCATCCTCAGGTACAGCACCTAGTTTGATAGGCAGGGAAGGGAATTGCTCAACTGAAGACACGAAACACTCATTCTGAGCCCGGTAAACCATCAAGTTCTCCGATAGAAGTGGCATATGAGATGAAACATCATGATCACTGGTTTCAAGCGTCGAATCACAATCAATTTCAGGCTTCAAATCAGTCTCAGTTTTACATACCTCATATGCAATCTCAGCAAGGGTCACGTTAGGATCAGTAAGTAGCTCAGGTTTGCGTTGACGCAAATATGCATTGTCAAGTGCACCTTCCTCTAAAACTTCCGCCTCGCATGGCCTCAGCGAATCAACCGCTGCACCCAACGGTCACTGGCAGTCGAGGGACCCCACTGGCCCTATCAGAATCCAACCCAGACTTGTACGAACGGCATAAGGCTCATTCCGTTTACCCCACCGGCATTCCAAGGGTCTGCGGGCGTCCGGCACGTCTGATCCATTCAGGATTTTGAAGTCAGATTCTGCAAGTTTCTGGAGATCAACCTGTTTCAGGTGTTTCCACCTACTGACGTAATCGACAGTCGGGTTAGACGCGCATCCTATCGGCATTAGGGATGTCCACCCTACCTTTACTGCTTGTCGAGGTAACCTTCAAGCGGCATTTGGTAGAATTAAGGGAAGTGGAGCCTGTGATGGTTGAGATATTCAGGGACGTCTTAACTCCGTTTACACCAAGGGCTCGGACTAACTTCTCATCGATCAACGTAACGTCGGAGCCGTTAAGAACGCGTTAACCACCAGTGTCTTCTTGGGACCCACTATGCGAACCGGTAGCACACTTAGAGAGACTTTACTGTCACTGCCCAACTTGGTCGAACCACACGTGTTGACCTCAGGCCGACATCTCTTTCGGATTATTCTTAATGCAGAATGCGATAGTGAGGCGCAGTTTTTATCTACCGAGCATACATCACACCTGTGACCGGTTCTGAGGCATACGAAGCACTCAATATAACGTCGCACCGTGGACCACCTTTGAGTCAGAGTCATTGTGACGAACGCGTGACAGGACTCTAGTTCATGAGGCCTTCGGCAGAGCATGCATGACACTTCTTTTCCCATTGTCGAAAATTATCTGCCTTCCACCCCTGTCCTGTGGGGTCTAATGTCAAACTGCATAGCGTTCCCTTGTGCAGGGTCTCTTCTTTCCGTTGCCTTCGGGGCTTCATGAATTTCCCGAAAGCCCCGCGCCGTACACATGCTTCTTTCTTGACGAATGCGCAGAGATCCAAAAAATTCACTTTTTCGTTGACATCTGCCTTCTTCGCCTCCAATCTCACCCACCTGCGCCCAGAATCGTCGGGTTGGGTGCACACAATGCGTTCTAAGTTAGCGACTGTGTCCAGTTCGCCTCCGGTCTACCCCGTCGTAGAGCGAGCTGGCAATTACGCATCCGTATGGCCAAACCGCTCAGTAAACCTGCCTCGTGGTGCACCCTTCTCAGTCCACTAAATAGGTCATCTATAATGGCGGTAGTAACCATATGGTCCCTGCCATAGTTGTCTCAAAGGATGCCCTTTGCCATCGCGTAGTCAACGTCCGGATCCCCACCGAAGCATTCGGATATGGCTTCACGCGCCTATTCTGTGTAATGATTAATTAGATGCATCAACCTCTGCGAGCTATCCGGTACTCTCTGTCCGATCAGGCATTGAAACTGCTGCATAAACTTACAGTAATGCCGCGGGTTTCCATCGAATCGTGGGTGATCTAACCGGTTAGTGTCACCTATGTACGGGGCCAAGGCATAGTCGTTTTGGGGAGGTGTAGGCGACTGGATCACGTACCGTTGTACGTGTTGCAGCTTATCGTTCACCTTAACTTCGGGTGGGTCGGTATCTCTAGAGATGTTGGGTGCGTACAGCTCGGTATTCTTCTCTCGTGATGCCTTTTCATCTCCAGGCCGCGTCTGCTGCAATCGGGCTAAGAGTTTGTCTTCCTCGTCGCTCAGCTCGTCCTCGGACGATTCTGCAGCGGGCTGTCTTCTTTTTTTGCTTCGACCCTTTTGCCCGGTCTTCTCGATTGCATTTACTGACATCGCTATCGCTCGAGGCACCGTCGTTACTTGAACCGTCGAGACTACCTGAGGACATAACGTTGCTATCTTTACCTAATTTATGACATGAACTAGCCATAAAACCAGAGGGGATAAAATCGAAGACTTGCCGGGTCTTCTCAGACGTCTCACGTTCCTCGGATCCAGAGTCGTTGTTGTGCGTTGACATCTTCTTTGGGTTGTTCGGAAGCCAAATTTTCCTATCCAAACCAAGTTTTGGATGACTACCAAGATTTCTGAGCAGCTCAGAATTCGTCAATGCAAGTACTGACGACGGTAGGGGCTTAGTGAGTTCTAACTTCTTAGAGAATTCTAACTGCTTTGAGAATTTTAACACTTATCCGATGATAAGAGCCTCAGAATTTCAATGAACCTGGCTATATGCGATAATCCCGGCAACAAGAATACAATTATTCTTTCGAAACTATTTTTGCGTTTCTACGGCATAATCAATAATAAAAATATTTACATTACCTCAAAGGTTCACGTTAGCAGGTAAACACCAACGCAAGGAAGTGAATGTCTACGGTTAAACAGTTATTGTCTATAAGCAATTTGTCCACAAAATAATTAAATTAGAAACAGAGCGAACGCTCTTGATATAACTGCCCCGCAGGGAAAGTCAAACTGAACAAAATATGATGGTGTAACCCAACATTAAAACAAAGGTGGGGGAAAAGCAACAATCGTGGCAAGGGGAATCCCATGGTTGGGGCTTGTCTTGGGATGGACGGGAATCAATCTTGGATTCTTCTACACCGCCCCTCAAATCGGTCACGATTTCAAGTCCACCCCTGGCAGGCTAGCTCATGTCAGACAACTCGCGCCCATTTATCCCCCCCCTAGCTTCTGGGTTGTCGCCGCCGCCCACCGACCTAAGGCTGTGCCTTGCGCTGGCTCACACTGAAATAGTACAATTATGACTCTCGCTACAACAGCGGGAGCGAGCCCCTTAGAGATTCGAGCGACTACAACCCAAGTGCTACTCGCAGCCTTCTGTTAAACACGTATTTCTTATCGCATCACGTCAGCTCGAAATGAAGATCGAGGACATCGCATCTTGAAGATTGTTCTTTGCCATTAAACAGTTATATATTCGGGCGTGGCAATTCCGCGCTCCAACCAACATGACGAGGTATCGCAGAATGGTTTAGATCGGAGCCTGAAACGTCAAACGTGTAATCACTGAAAGCGTCGGCAAATGGCGAATTACTTGATGATTCTTCAAAGGCCACAGCCTCAACTTTACGTGGAGAAAGCTCAGAATTCGTCAATTTAAGTATGGACTTCGGTAGTGGCTTTGTGAATTCTCACTTCTTTGAGAATTCTAACTGCTTTGAGAATTGTAACTCATTATCCGATGATAAGAGCCTCAGAATTTCAATAAACCTAGAGATATGCACCAGTCCCGGCCAACAAGAATACAATTATTCTTTCAGAACTCTTTATGCGATTCTATAGCATAATCAATAATAAAAGATATGTACATCACCTCAAAGTTTCACGTTAGTAAAGAAGGGATGCCAACGGTTAAACAATTATCGTCTATAACCAACTGTCAATAAAATAGGTAGAATAAAACGGGTTATAGAAAGCTTAATCCAAAAGTTCGCTCTGCCAATGCATGTAAATGCAAACCCGGAGATATGCGCTCAATATAAGTATCAATTCGAGAACCAAATTCCTTGACGGACACTTTATGCGATTCAATAAAGCAATAAGTTAACTTTACAAAAGATGCAAACCTCAAAAGTTCGATTACACACTCTGAACAACTCTTTCAAAATGGATCGCTGTCAGGGCAAACACAACTGAAAAGTTATCAAAGTTATTCGACAATAAAGGAACACTTGCAATTTACACCAGCAGCGCGGTCACGTTTCCGTCAAACAAAATTAATGAAACTGTCACACCAATGGAGAGACAGGAGCAATGGGGTAATATAAACAAAAGGGCAGGTCAATATGGGGGTTGGGGGTGCTAGCATGAACAATGAAGTAATTCACCGACGGGAATTCTTTACACGGGTTACCTCGGAGCAAACGCTCTCAGTATTCTACTGTCGCTCGGTGAAAGTCAAAATGAACAAAGCATGTAACTCAACATTAAAACAAGGGTGGAGGAAAAGCAACAGTCAGAGCAAGGGGAGTCACGGGGTTGGGGCTTTTCGTAGGATCGATGGGAATGAATCTGGGATTCTTCTACACCGTTCTTAAGGCATACGAAACAGACCCGATAGCGTCGCACCGCGGACCATCTCTGAGTTAAATTCATTTTGAGGAACGCGGAGCAAGATTCTAATTCATGAGGCTTTCGACAGAGCAGGCACGGCTCTATTTTTCCCTCTGTGGAGAACTTCCTCGGCCGAAAAGAACCTGGATCACTCGGTCTATGTGTCTCCTTTGCTGGCGGCGGCTCTCTCCATAATGGCACAGACGACTGTATAAACCGACCGAACCTCCCCTGTCTAACTTGCGACTCTTCCTCCACAAACTTGCATAGATCTATGAAGTTGACGTCACTCTTCATTCTGGACCATTCATGGGCAATTCTGGCACAGTCTCTTCTAGCATCATCGGGGAGTGTTTCGACGATCTTCTCCAGGGTCGCCAAGGCGTCCAGCTCTCCGGAACGATTTCTCTCCTGCAATGTGATGTAGCAATGACGCATCCGGTAGCTAGACGTGACAATGATTCGGCACTGTCATGGTGTCTCTTGAGATTCTTTAGTAGGTCCTCTACGATCGCATTAGCGACCAATTGGTCCCTACCGTACAGATTCTCTAGCAGCTCCCATGCCATTGCGTAACCACGAGACGCATTTCGACCCTCAATGACCGAAATGGATTCCTTCGCTTAGCCGACGCAATAGTGTTTCAGATATTGCATTCTCGTGCCGTCGTCGGTTACACATTGTTCAACAAAGTATTGGAATTGGCTGACGAACTTCCAGTACTTGCCCGGGTTCCCGTCGAAGGACTCCATCATTTCTGGTCGTGGCAAACTTACCCGAAGCGCCTGCAAAAATGATCAGTAGGATTGATATTAAGCTGTGAACTTTTTGAATACTTTTCAGTAAGAGCATCAAAAATATACTAGGACTGGGAATATACCCAGAAATGTTAGAAAGCTGTGTCTGTTAGATGTCGGGTGCCTCAGGGGTCAACTCTTACTGTTGTAGTAAGCGTTTGTTTCAGTTTTAGGGACGATGTACTGTTTAGCCAAATGTACAGTGGGTAAGGGCGATACTCCAAGTCTGAGCAGTTGTTGTCAGTGGACATGAGCCAGGTCACAGAGAGTTGAACTTGTGACCTAGTTTGCTGGTGGTCCCCCTTATGCATTTCCGTGCTGCCTATGTTAGCACAATAGAATCCTGTTGCTATCGTCCTGAAATATATTCCATACTCCCGTTTTTTGTTTTGCCGCTTTAATGATCGCTTTGCCTATTTATCCGTGACTACAGTTTGAGTGCCAAACTGACGTGAATTCTGTTGATTAAATGCTCTAATAACCCTTTTACAGTTGTTTTCTATTTATAATAATTTTTTCGGATTGTATGTTCGAACTTTTGAAGTTTTGGTTTCAGTTATATACTGTATTTTTTTCTTTATACTGTCATATTTTATTCATTTGAGGGAATCGTCCCTTACAACGACTTATCGCAATTATTCGGACAAGCACAAATATCCTTCAGCAGTCATAGTTGTAATGAATGCTAAACGTATTCTGCCAAGAATAGACTATTAGGAGCAGCATCCCGATCGTTTAAAGCCAACTTTCTTAGGCATCAACAAAAAATATCGCCATTAGGGAATCTCAGAATTCAATATCAGTATCCATAGTGACAGATCTCAATCTCCTTAAAATGGAGTTTTTCTGTATAGGTCAAGTAAAACATGTGCTAGTTAACTACTCAGTCATGTTTCTCATGAAATGCAAACCAAAGAAGTGTTAGTCTTCATCATCTCCCCGTTGGGAGCAGCTGCAACCGGTGGGCTTCTGTACAGAAGCATTGTAAATTGCAGCAATGTATGTGTGGGTACTATAAACAATTTGAGAAAACATCAGGGGGTTGTGACTACCGCGAAGAATTCATTTCTCCCCAAGAAATTTGGATGATGTAGATACTTATCAGATGAAAAGAATTATGAAGCTAATATATCCGTCACGATTCTCTTGAGTCATACTCCGAATGGACTACGGTTAAATCAGAACGCGAAGTATGACAAATAGCTGTGCATAAATAAGTGTATGTATATCAAAGTGGCTGAGATACAAGGAATGTGATAATTTATAACAAAGGACACGCGAAAATTAAGTACCGTATTTTTCGGACTATAAGGCGCACAGAAAATCCTATATTTGTAAAAAAATCGGCAATGCGCCTTATATTCCGGTGCGCCTTATGTATGAACAGTGTATCTTCACACTGCGCTGAAAAATCTGTCAAAATATTTTATTACGACTTTGGTAAGCGACGAAGCCACTTCCCTTGATTGTCGAAGCATAATCGCTGCTGTCTTAAACCTCGTATAGTCAGCTTTCTATGCTGTCTAGACAGACTTGTTTTGGGGTGGCTAACTGTTGTAACAGCAAAAAGTTATACGCTGGATTGCGCTGGTTGAGTTTGCTGCCACCTTGTTCCTATGCCTTCTAATCCTCCTAGCCCCAAGTAGAAGTCAGAACAGCGGGAACGACGCTTGTACTTTTACAGGGTGATACCAAGACCAGGACCAAGACAAAAGTGACACCGACACAAGGGCGTTTATATATGGCAAAGAATCACGAGTTACGCCCTCAAGGTTGAGGCCAGGCTACTGTGGCTGCCAAGATTGTAGCTAGGGTAGTAACCACCCAGGACGGAACGGTGTGCTGAAAACGGTCAAGGACAGTAAAAGTACTAAAAGTGTTGCTCAGGAAAATTTGCGGTCACACGAAGGAAATAAAGTACTTTTGGAAAATTGTCGCTTCCTAACACTAACTCTGTGCAGGAACAACTGATTCGAGCTCATCCTGGCGACGATAAACCAATCAGAGCCAAGCAATCAACAACTGATCAACATGAAACTATTCGGCGATTAAGACGAAGCTTATTTACTTGCCGAAACCACTTTTCCTGATAAGTACGATGCTTCAACATCCGGTAATTAAGGACCCCAAAATGGCACCTGTTAAGAGACATGCTTACGACGCGGATTTCAAACTCAAGGCCATCAGCTACGCAGTGCAACATGGGAATAGAGCAGCTGCGAAAGAATTCAACATTAATGAATCTATGGTACGGAAGTGGAGAAAACAAGAAGATGACCTGCGCCAAGTAAAGAAGACGAAGAAGAGTTTCCGAGGGAACAAGGCAAGATGGCCACAATTAGAAGACAAAATTGAGCAGTGGATTACTGAACAGAGAACAGCAGGTAGAAGCGTCTCTACAGTCTCCATTCGACTTAAGGCAACAGCTATGGCTCATGACATGAAGATCAACGACTTTCAAGGAGGTCCTTCTTGGTGCTTCCGTTTTATGAAAAGCGTCATCTCTCCATCCGCACAAGAACTACCACTTCTCAGCAACTGCCAAAGGATTACGAAGAAAGGATGGCCATCTTCCGCACTTACTGCAAGGACAAGATCATAGAAAAGAAGATCCAGCCAGACCACATCACAAACATGGACGAGGTCCCACTCACCTTTGACATCCCCGTGAACCGTACGGTAGAACACAACAGGGACGTCTACTGTATGTATACGCACCACAGGGAATGAGAAATCGTCCTTCACTGTAGTTCTCGGTTGCCAGGCTAATGGCCAGAAACTACCACCCATGGTAATTTTTAAGAGGAAGACTTTACCAAAAGAAACGT